>SNQJ01S0036263.1:70650-90228 GCA_010110895.2 Picea sitchensis
ATCACTAGAGGAAGAATGTGAAAACCATACAAGAGGGTTCATATATCAAATAACCCAAAATCTTCATGATAAGGATGACAAACCTCCTTCGAATCCCATGGAAAGGAAAGCAATCAATGAATAAAGAATGGTGGTTGAATCACCAACCACCCCCCCATGAATGGAAACATGGGTTGTCAGCCCGAAGTACTGCAGGGACCTGCAGACCTGAGTTTCCTTTTGAAAGAAGGAACAGGATAGGTTGGTGAAACCGTCCAAGGTAAGAGGCACACAAGGGAGAGGAGAAGGAAAACATAGACAAGAATGGGAGCTCGCAAGGAAAAGGCACGAAGCTCTCTAGTGGATCATGAATAGAAGGTCGTGAGCTTGATGCTGAAGAGCATTTGAGAAACCTCGCCGAGGCCACAAACGAGTGAGAAAGCTCTGAGTTACAGAAAATAGGACCCGAACAGAAACTGAAACAGAGAGAGAACCATCGAGAAGAGTGAGAGTTCCCTAGTGATATCATTGCTTAGCACGGGGGTGGCCAGAGTGCTAATATTGAATGCCTCTGAGCCTATGGTTGGGTGGAAGGATGAACATCCATAGTCAGTTGGTTGGTGGCAACCTGTAATAGATAAGTGATTTCTTACTCTGTGTAATTTAGCTGTAACTGGGCATGAATTTGGTTATACGGTGTATGTTTCAGGAATTATGCTTGATTTATGAATGGATATACTGTGTCTCTTTCCTTACTACTTGGCTGTATAATTATGCCAGTAAGAGATTATATGGATAGGACATGATTTGTACTCGTAAATACTTGTGTCCTGAGGTGGCTTGAGTTAGAGCCATGAATAGTGAGTTCGTCGACCTTAGGCATAGTCTCATGTACACATGCCAACCTTTCTAGTCATCTAGAGTCCCTTGGAGGACGATTTCTGTTAAGCTCAGGAGGGGTAGTGTAGTTATGCACAGGCTCCCTGCGAAGCAAGTAAAGACCAAGACTCACTCAAGTCCTAGACTTGACGAATGAGCACAAGGGGTGCGTGGAAGACTCTTCTAAGAGTCAAGCCCGGGAGAAAGAGCGCAAAGCTCAAGAGGAACAACACCTTTCGTAGGTGCTGACGAGACCCAATAGTCAGCTTGCAGTAGAAGATCGAAGGCTGAGACCTTTAAGACTTGGAAATCTTCCAAGGAAAAGAAAGAAATCATGAGCTCAGGGAGGAGATAAAACTATCGTCAGATCTCGTGTGGATAGACAATAGCCATCAGATCCAGGGGAAGCTACACGAGGTTTAAGCCTTGCATACGCAAAGGTGAGGACTCGTCAAAGTCCCGAAAAGATCAGGACCGTCCATTTCAGAGGACACGTGGCAGAGATCCAAACCCATCGGGGTTTCGGATACCAGGAGGTTGAAGGACCAAGAGTTTGTTCGTGGTGGATTCATGAAATCGCAAACCCCAAAGTCCCAAAAGATGCAAGAGATGGAGGTTTCGAGGAAATCCTCAAAAGGAGATTTCGGTAATTCGGTTACCGAGAAAACAAGAGGTAAGAGTTCTGAACTCTTGACCCATAAAACCTCGAAAGAATCTGAGTTGTTGGATCAGGAGAGGCTTTGAGCCATTGATCTCGCTCAGGATAAGGAGGACCGAAATTTTGGGATTCGGTACTTAGGTACTTCGGGTACCGGGAGTACGAGAAGACAAATAATTGGAGCAAAAGGACTCGCGAAGTCCCGAAACACGAAAACCCGACTTGCAAAACCCCGAAGTGAGTTTAGAGGATATATGGTTCAGAGTTTCGGCTCCTAGGAAACCTAAGTGCAAGACCTCCTGTCTGCACATATCCCGAAATCCTGACTTGCTAGACCCCGGAATGATAATAGAGTGGATGAGAAAAGGTGTTTCGGCACCCGGGATATCTAAGGGAAAGTCTCTTGTACTCGCCAATCCTGAAATCCCAACTTGCAAAACCCCGAAATGACATAGTGTGTCTAGAGTTTGGATGTTTCGGTGTTTCGGCACCCGGGAAACCCAAGGGTCAATTCCCTTGTACTCGTTGGTCGCGAAACCCCAACTTGTGAAACCACGAAATAATAATAGTGCGGATAAGTCTTGATGTCTCGATATTTTGACACCCGGGATATCTAGAAGCAAGCCCCTGGTACACGCCAATCCCGAATTCCCGACTTGTGAAATCTTGATATGGATTAACGCATGTAGATTTGGTTTTTCGGTGTTTCGGCACCCGGAAAACCGAAGGGCATGAACCCCTTGTCCTCTTCTACCGAGAAAACCCGGTACGCGAAACTCCGAAAGGTGGGATACCAGGTTTTAATCCAAGGCATTGTTAGATGTAACAAACTGTTGGCCCCTTTCAGATTTCGACACTTTGAGAGGTAAGAGAGCAGAAGAACACATGCATCGCGATTTCCCAAATCGCGAAAGCCAGAAGCACCTCTCTGGTAAGGCCCGTGGTCATGGCCAACGATCACAT
The DNA here is from genome assembly GCA_010110895.2 of Picea sitchensis. Taxonomy (NCBI): domain Eukaryota; kingdom Viridiplantae; phylum Streptophyta; class Pinopsida; order Pinales; family Pinaceae; genus Picea; species Picea sitchensis. Next base: position 73,130 of record SNQJ01S0036263.1, read on the forward strand.
GGGTAAGGATAAGGGATCGTAGGGTCTGCATCAAGCCCCATAAGAATTCGGGGATTCTGTTCCTCGATGAAAGGAAGGAAAAAGCCGAAAAATATTAGTTCCCGTAGTGGGTGTGTGACAGGCTCCATAGTTCATCAAAACTATGTGTGTACTTGTAGCACACTAGCATTCACTTTAGTTTTCCTATTCAAAAAATGTCATCAGGTCTAGAGTTGTGACATCCAAAGTATTGTCAATAGAGGGCTTGAACAACCGCTAAACTGAACAAGTGTTCGTCGGGGACATAATGGTTGTCTATAGCACCTACCTGGACAAGGAAAACAAAAGTAGATCCATTATGCGTGCTGACATGAAAGACAAGGACACCATGATGATAATGACATTGACTGTTCCTCCACAACTTGTGCAGAAACATGCAGAAAAGATATTGCCGCGTAATGGATTATCCATTACAAATTTTAATATATTGCCCAAAACAGTATATGACCGTGGTGATTGTGATCGAATTATTTCGCTCAACAAACCAAGCATTGTGCAAAAAATTCCCGTTGTTTGTTCAAAATATCGCTTTATCCCGAACTCGAATATCAACCAGCTTGCATAGAGCATTGATATTTACCCAATTGGAACGATTGCGGCTGTTGTCACACTGGCGAGAAAATTTGGCTCGCAACACATTCTCCATATAAAGGATGGAGAGTCAGACAATGACAAGGCAATGGTACCGCTTTTCATATGTCGGATAAGTTACAAAAATATTGCACTGTTCCATGTTGCAGCTACAATTGTTCGATACGTATTCAAATTTGTTTTCGTTAATGGAACAACAATTGCATAGAGCGCAGATTCCACTTATGTTGTTCAAAAATATAACAAAGAAGAGGGATGCTAGAGAAAGGATCTTTCGAACAACCCAGGCAACATTTGTAATAAAGTTGCGAGCAAATATAGTAGAGGATCTGAAGAAACTAGCTAGCTCTACAACTGTTGTGCGTATACATCCACAAAATCATCCTTACTTTGCTTATAGAAATAGGCTTCAACAAATTTCTGCGCCTATTTAATTTTTTTTTTCTAAANGGGTGCAGTTGTGTATTATATTGTTCAATGTATTAATCCATTTGCTCATGTTCCCAGGTTGAAGGTCTTTTAGTTGCAACCAATGTGTATTCGACCCCCTTTGAGCCTATATGTGCAAGATGCAATTCTATTGCTTCTGCCTCCGCTTTGATAAGTGATGATACAATTGATTGTCTGCGATGCGATGAAAAATGTTCATATATATATGGACATTATGTGAATGTTGTTATCTGAACCATGGGAAACACAACCGTGCATTGTACGGTTAGGCAGCCTCTGTTACAAAATGTGCTTCCTAAGTTGGCAGAGTTGTCATATGAAATGTATCTACAGAAAAAGGCAAGCAATGTCTACATGCTGTGACAGCTTCAGATACACAGGAAATTCACCTTAAATGAGGACAATGCAATTTTGCATATCGGCTAAAGAAGGGGAATATATATATATATATATATATATATATTAAACTTTGGCAGGAAATGGAAATACCTCATGTGTGTCTGTAATATTTGTTCAACATCCAGATGAATGTTCATTGGACTTTGCCCATATCTTTTTAATCCCCATATATCGCATGGCCCCGGTTATTTCCTGCTGGGAACATATACCATATGCAAGAGAAAACAAATGTGGCGACGTCTTTTCTTTGTATATCAAATTGTTTGGTGCAAAGGTCGATGGGTTCTTCTCTATGGAACCTTCTGGGAACTTGCTTGCGGCATGTTTAAAGTATGGTTGGTTCTTGGTTGTCTGCTTTGTCTGTCAATTTGTATACCATGGAACTCCAACTGTTCTTTGGAGGACACAGAACAATATAATTGATTTTTTTAGCTAGTTGGCACGCAGATCCGCTTGATAATTTCTATGGCACTGTGACACAAATGTACTATGTGGCTTGCTTTAGCAGATTTCCTTGATCAATGAACTTGGTCAAATTATTGTTCTGAAATAATTTGAAATCAACAAATATATAGTGTGTGAAGTGCAACTGTCCTATCATACCAACAAGAGACTCTTAAAATTCAAATTGGTCGTTGTTTTGGCATTTTTTCTTATTCAATGAACTTGGTAAAATTAATATCCTGGAATAATTTGAAATCAACGAATATATACTGTGTAGAGTGAAATTGTGCTATCATATGAACAAGAGGGCCTTAAAATTCAAATTGGTCATTGTTATGCTTGCGGTAATATAATTTTAAAAAAACTTTCTTTTGTTTCCTTCATTTTTTAAAAAATAAGCGATCTAACATCCTTTAATAATTTAATGTAATTCACGTGTACAATATCAATAGTTAATATTAATAATTTAGTATTTGAAAATAATGTTTTTAGATAAAGTTAGATAGGATGAGCATCCCTAAACAATTGCAATCTTGAACCTGACAGACATGGAATCCGGAAGTCTGCCTGTCAATTTGTATATCGCGGAAGTCCAGGTGATATTTGCAGGACATGAAACAAAAGAGGCTCAAATTTCATCCCACCAGGCCGAGAACGTGCGATCCAAAAAGTTCCCAAGTATGGAACGAGGGATCCGCATATGCTATATAAAATCTCTTGTTTGTATTTAATAATTTAGTATTGAAAATAATGTTTCTAGATATGTTAGATAGTTGATAGGGATTAGCATCTGTAAACAATGGCATTTTTAGATAATTGATCGGGGCCCCAGAGGCCCCGATCAAAAAAAATGGCTAAATATGTAATTCATACGGGATCACTACGAGAAAATAAAAGTGCAATTTTCAACCAACCAACCCGAGTTCGCCTGTCAATTTGTATATCGTGGAAGTCTGGGTGCTATTTGCAGTGAACAGAACAATAAAACCTCAATTTTCAGCCTGCCACGCCGCGAACCCGCGATCCAAAAACTGCGTAAGTATGGAATAAGGAATCCGCATATGATGTATGAAATCTCATGTCCATAATTTATAAAAGTACATGTTTACTATGAATTTCTCATTTGTTTGAAATCTTTTATATCAGCCAGTCCACCAAAATGCACAAACTTTGTTGTCTACTTAAATTCTGCAATATAATTATGTAATATTAATAATTTAGTATTGAAAATAATGTTTGTAGATATGTTAGATAGTTGATAGGGATTGCCATTCATAAACAATGGCAATCTGTCAATCTACATATCGGGGAAGTCCGAGTGCTATTTGGAGGAGACAGAACAATGAAAGTTCAATGTTCAGCCAGCTAGCCCGACAACCCCCAATCAAAAAAAAGTGGCTAAATATGGAATTAATATGGAATCACTACGGAACAATAAAAATGTAATGTTTAGTGAAACAACCCACAAGTCCTCCTGTCAATTTGTATATCGTGGAAGTTTGGGTGTTGTTTGTAGGACACGGAACAATAGAGACTCTATTTTCGGCCCGCCAGGCCGCGAACCCATGATCCAAAAAGTACCTAAGTATGGAATGAGGGATCCGCATATGCTCTATAAAATCTCATGTCCATACTTTATATAGAGACTCATGTCCACAAGTCCGCCTGTAAATTTGTATATCGCAGAAGTCTAGGTGTTATTTGTAGGACACAGAACCATAGATACTTAATTTTCAGCCCGCTAGGCCACGAACCCGCGATCCAAAAAAGTGCCCAAGTATGGAATGAGGGATCCACATATGTTCTAGAACAATACAAATTCAATATTTAGCCAAGTAGCCCATAGGTCCTCCTGTCAATTTGTATATCGCGGAAGTCTGGGTGCTATCTATAGGACATGGAACAATAGAGACTTTATTTTCAGCCTGCCAGGCTGCGAACCCGCGATCAAAAAAGTGCCTAAGTATGGAATGAGGGATCCGCATATGCTCTATAAAAATATCATGTCCATACTTTATACAGAGACTCATCTCAGCAAGTCCAGCTGTCAATTTGTATATCGCGGAAGTGTAGGTGCTATTTGTAGGACAGAAAACAATAGATACTCAATTTTCATCCCTCAAGGCCGCGAACCCGTGATCCAAAAAGTGCCCAAGTATGGAATGAGGGATTCGCATATGTTCTATAAAATGTCATGTCCATACTTTATAAAAGTACATGTTTACTGTGTATTGCCCGTTTTTCATAATACTTTTATATCATTCGGCAAACCAGATTGTACAAACTCTCTCGTCTAATTAAATTATGCAATATCAATATTTAACAGTAATAATTTACCGCAGGTCCGCTTCTGAATTTGTATATCGTGGAATTGTGGGTGCTATTTGTATAGCATGGAACAATATATGCCCACTTTTTTGCCTGCCAGCCCGAGAACCGTCGATCCAAAAAAATGGCTAAATATGAAATTAATACGGAATCAGTACGGAACAATAAAAGTGCAATGTTGAACCAACCAACCCGCAAGTCCGGCTATGAATTTGTATATCGCGGAAGTGTAGGTGTTATTTGTAGGACATGGAACAATAGAGGCTCAATTTTCATCCCGTCGGGCCGAGAACCCGCAATCGAAAAAGTGCCTAAGTATGGAGTGAGGGATCTTCATATGCTCTATAAAATCTCATGTCCATACTTTATACAAGTACATGTTTACTATGTATTGTTCGTTTTTCGCAAAAATTTTAAATAATTCCCCTGACTAGATTGTACAAACTTTCTCCTCTAATAAATTCTGCAATATCAATATGCAATATTAATAATTTAGTATTGAAAATAATGTTTTTAGATATGTTAGATACTTGATAGGGATTGCCATCCGTAAACAATGGAAATCTTGAACCCGCTGGCCCTTGATTCCATCTATCAATATGTATATCACGGAACTCCGAGTGCTATTTGGAGGACATGGAACAATGAAAGTGCAATGTTGAGCCAGCCAGCCCGTAGGTCCGCTCCTCAATTTACAAATTTTGTGACATACAAATTGACGGTCGATATCTGTCACTGAGATACAATATGACCATCAACCCTTCACGTCTCCTCGTTACATCTTCTATCATTTTTCTTTTGTAACTCGCACAACCGCTTTCCATACTTTGGTGTTTGTTGGAATCGGTTTCGCCATCACCGCTGCCTTCGTACTTGTTTCCAGATATACAATAAATAAGATTTAATGCTAGTAGCCATCCTGCAGGAACCGTTAAGATTTTCATTAATGTTTAGAAATCTGGAGAAGATTTGTCATTACTACGAATTAAACTAAGATTTGCACACAAGTATGTTATCCTTTCCAAGTATTCATTTCAAAGGCAATGCAATTTTTTTTTTTGTGCGTCGACGGGTTGGTGCTTTTAAGAAATTTCCAATTCTTAATCTCTTTTCCCCATCACCGCCACCTTCAAACTTTTTTCTAATTGTGCAATTAGTGAGTTGTGATGGTGACAACTCATTCCGCACAAACCCTGGAAATTGTCATTGATCAGCGGAAGGCTTGAGGAGATATTCCATTGATACACATTAAACCATAATTTGTGGAGGGTTATATTATCCCTCCCCGATTTTCATTTCAAACATCGCCTCAAGCAAACATAAATTCTTAATAACTTCTGGCAGCAGTTCTCTCCACACAAAGTAAACACATTGGGGCATAATGGGCAGAGGTTCCACTATTCCAAGGCATAATCTTACTATTCATCTCCCTCCGCCCAGGAGTAAAAAAGGATATGGTCCCTTGGTAAACCGAGAGATATATTTCAAGCCAAAACATTCCATGGCAACCCTGGCTGCTCAGAGAACCTACCCAATTGCATTTATGTTTGTTGCAGAAGTTGATGCGATGAATTCTGAGCTGGAAGAAGATGATTTGATGGATGATAATACAACAATGGATGATGGCAATGAAGAAAATATTTCCACTCCTACACCCAAATTTAAATCAACCATAATGAACAAAGCTTCCCGGCTCGGTGATGGTGGTCATGACAGCACCAAAAGGAGTTTCAGAAAAGAAACTAATGGTAAACGCAATAACCACTTTACGACGCGAAAGTAGGAATTCCATAGTTCCAAATTAGTCTGTTCTGGGCAGAAGATTTTCACTGTAAAGCAATGATATGTTGACGCTCCCAGAGATATATTTCAAGCCAAAACATTATTGATTAAAATCTTCGGGAATTAGGTCCAAAACTCTCGTTGTTGCAAGGCATTTTCCTACTAGTCATCTCCTTTTGCCCAAAATGGACTAATTTGGGCCTCTGGAATTGCACGTGCAAGTTGTGCTACTGAATTGTTTTGGACTATGTAGAGGCGGTTTCAGCTAAGGGCTATTCCACTTGCCCTGCAACCATTTTCCTCTTCTTCCTCAGGGGAAGCTTGTGAAAAATATCAATTTCAACACAGGATGATTCATCGAGGAGAAAACTGCAAGGATCTTACATATTACAGATCCCGTGCTTATGTTTGTCGCAGATACCTTCAATGTTTTGGCCCGAAGAACTGGGTCCAGTTTCTAAGGATAGATGTACAATACTCGATGTTTTTCTTATTTTTTTAAATGGATTTGCTATTAAATTTTTTTGCCTTCGACTCTTCGTTGCTGCCTCTTTTCTAGGTTTAACACATGTTCTAATTGGCATGGTTCGGTGCTCTCGTACTTCTTCGATATTGTGTTGACTAACACCAATGTACAATGTTTCAACAAAATCATTATTCTTGTTTCTAGACATGCAATTATTAAGTTTTAAAGCTAACAACCCATAATGCAAGAAGTTTAATACTTGAGTTAATATGTTGCACTCATGGAAGAATGTATGAAGAACATAGTTACGCCCACACGTTCCAAGAAAATCTAATCTTCAACAAAGCATTTGCTGGAAATTAGTAGAAAATGAAGTTTAGTAGTTAAGTTAATATGTTACAGTCATGGAAGAATGTATCAAGAGCATAGTTACATGCACACGTTGCAATAAAATCTAATCTTCAACAACGCATTTGTTGACGATTAGTAGAACATCATGGTTTTGCAACAATGGGGCTTCTTTGAAACCAATCCGCGCTTACCAAAATTGTCTTCCTCCTTTCTTTAAATTGACCATCTATTGTTCCCTGTCCCACAACTGGCACCCAGAGTTCCGCGATATATAAATTGACACGCGGACATGTGCATTGGTTGGGTCAACATTGCACTTCTACTTTTCCGTGACCTCCAAACAACATTCGGAGCTCCGCGATATACAAATTGATAGATATAAAAATTTGCAACCGTTCTTAGATCATACCCTCTTCTGTATTATGGTCCACCTATAATGCCCTCTTCCGTAGTGCACATTTTTGCACTGAAAATTTTTGAGAAATATAATTTAACCATCAGGTCCTCGCATATTTAGTGGAACTATTGTCACCCCATTTTGAATCTCGTCTATTCGCTTTCTGTACTTCGCCATTTGTTCAAATTTCTTTGGCGGATCGAAGTAATATTCAGTTTGTAGTCGTTGTTTCATGTGCCCGTGCCCCTTTGGAATTAGCAGTTGGAAATTATATATAAGATCTTATCACTACACATGCAATTATCAATTTCCCTATTCCATACTTAGCCACTTTGTTGGAATTCCGCAAATATACAAACTGGTCGTTGAACTGCCCCATCATGATCTCTTCCATTTTACACATTTTGCACTCAAAAATTTCGAAACATGAAATTTCACCGTGCAACACTTGGTTGTCCTGACTATCCCCGTAACCCTTTTTTGAATCCTGTCCGACCACTTTTCAGAGCTTGCCATTCTTTCCTTGCTCTCCACTGTCTCCGTCACCTTCGCACTGGTCTATAATAAAAGAAATTAAAAAGTTATATATATACATATCTTGTTTCTAAATATGGAATTACTGGCATTTAATTCTAACAGGTCATCATGCAGAAACTGTATAGATTTTCATTGATGGGCAAAAGGCTCGAGGACATCTCGTATTGATGCGCATTAAGCCAAAATTTGCAGGGGGATTATATTATCCCTTCTGAGTGTTCATTTCAAAATCATGAAATCCCATTCACACGGCGTGGCCTTCACACGTTCACGAAACCTTCTTTCCTTAATTGCTCTTTGCCTTACCCGCCATCTTCGCATTTCTAAATATGCAATAAATAAACTTTACTACTAACACTTCATCATGAACCACCAATAAAGATTGTCATTAATCAGCGAAAGGATCGAGGAGATTTTCCATTCATAAGCATTTAACCAAGATTTAGCGAAAAGTTACATTATCATCTCTAACTGTTCGTTTAAACCATCATTTGCAGCAAAGAAACCTTCTCATAAACCTATGGCATCAGCTCAAAAACAGTTTTGTGGAGATATAGTGAACATCTTCGGGTGCAAGGACCAGAACTTCCACTGGCCAAGGCATTTTCTTATTACTCAACCTCTGCCGCAGAGAACCAAGTAATTTGGACCTACAAGATTTCTCATGCAGGCTGTGTCCCTAAGGTTTTTTACTGTAAGGACCTGGTCTCTTGGTGCATCGATAAATATATTGTAGAGAAAAGAATTATTCCATTGCAGGACTGCTCTTATGTTTCTTTTTCACCTCAGGTCTTCCGCCAGATGCTGAAATTGTTGGAGCCAACATTGACGTTCAAAGGAGAAGATTGCAAACAGTTCCTAGCAAAGCATAATAATGGATTGGACCTCTTGCTCCTTTTTTTGGAAAACCTGAATCTAGTTTCTAAAGATATTACAAGCATGAAGGTTAGTTCATTTAGAAATCCATTTCGCGAAATTACTTGGTTGTTTACAAGAATAATGGGACAGGAGTCCACAGGTACTATTTCCCGCATGGCTCTTTATATTTTGTATTTCACAGTCAACGAACAAGCAATTTTTTATTGGGGCAGGTTAATTTCCCATGAAATCTCTTCCCAATTGTCAAGCTACAAAAGGGAAAATAAATTTTATATGCCATCCTATTTATTTTTTACAATAGGACATTCTTGTTGGTTTCCGCAACTGTCTCTATCCAAGAATGTCAACTGCAAATTCCACCCAGTAACGTTCTGGTACCATGCCTTGTGGAAGCACAAGGATTCCCACTATTTTTATGAGGTTTTTAATGGATTCTTGACTGTTTTCAAAGTTTTGTTGTTAGGAGAAGATGCTTCCCGCATATTTGAACAAGAAACTAGTTTTTTGGACAAGAAGGGGACACTCGAACATTTGGATAATTACACTGTCATAAGAATTTTTGGCTCCACGGAAAAACCTGCTCTCCTTCCATGTCACATTACAGACATAATCTTTGTTGCAGAAGTAGCACGTCAATACAACTACTAGTTCCATCTATTCCGAAGGAAGAAAAAAAAACAGTTCATTCCTCTGCCTTGGAAAATAGGGGAGTTCGTGTTGAAAAATGTCAACAAAATTGACGATTTCGCAGAACATTTTAACATATCCAACCTCATATATGCTAAAGACATAAGAGGATTCAACCCCTATGATATTTTTAGAAAACATTTACAAACACTTGGCCTCGACGATTGTTTTGTAAATAAACACCTACCCAAAAACAGAGACAGTGTCGACAACGGTACTGCCTCTGATGTCGACAACGTAGAGACAGTGCAAAGCTACACTAAATTGTACACACAACAGGGGAAAGGCCCCAGTGACAAGAGTGTTCAATCCGCAAATACCACTCCAAAAAGTATGACATCCCAGAGCATCGCTCCAACGGCCCATCACGGCAACAAAGAAATCCAGATTTCTTCAAACAGAGGAGGAGATAACGACCCTCCTCACTCTAAAATTTATAGTTCTCACAAGCTTCCGGTAGAGAAAAAGAGAAAAAAAAAGTGGGGTAGGCAGAAGAGCTGGAAATTCAGAGTGAGAACATGGAACTTGACATTGATCTGGATATCATGTTCCCCTTCCTTGATCATCCCGGAGACACCATCCACCATAGCCATCCAATGGACATATCCATTACCCAAAATTTTGACGAAGATGAATCGTTCGTGTTCCAGAGTGATGTTTTTGATAGCCAGAACACAAAATTGATTATTGAGAAAAAAAATGTTAAAAATAAGAAAGGAAACTCTCGTTCAGAGGTTGATGTTGCCAACATGTGGCCGTCCCAAATTTGTCAACTTCACACCATGATCGAAGAAGCACTTCATGATTCCATTGAAGGAATCGAGACCAAGAATGCTAGACTAAACGAACGAGTCAAGGAATTGGAAGACTCTTTCATTCCTATGCCATTTCTTGTCGATCCTTTGGAAATAGCCATGCCTTGCACCCCTGCACCCAATGTAAAAGCATCCTCCACCCTGCTCACATCCTGTAAAGGATATGTGGAGAAAAATATCAAAAAAAGAATGGAACTGGTTACCGAGGCGTGGAAAAGATCACAAACCATCACTTCCCTTGGAACAAGGGCACATGGCTTGCTCGAGCTTTTGCAGGCCAAATTAAAAGATGAAGAAAATGTCTTTTTAAAAATAGTCATCCCTTTTGGCAAGATTGTCAACAATATGACATAAACAAAAAAAAGAGAAGAAGATCTTCCATCCAAAAACTGGATCGGCCAATTGAATGCATGTTGGAAAGAAAAAGTAAAGAACCTACATCTCATTGTTCAGTCATGTGAACAAGCCATATCGAAGAAAGATAAATTATTCACAAAACTGTCAAATATAGACTTAGTCGTGAAAACCAATGACTTCCAAGACCCCCTCTTAATCGCAAACTCCTTTCCCTTAACCAGGTAAGAGTTTGATAAATAGGTTTCTATGTTTAAGACCTTGTCTCTGGAAAAGTTTTACAACATCCTTCAATTTGATCAAGCTCATGTCCACGACTGGCTATTCAAATATGCAGTACATAATGAGGAAATTCATCAGGCTCTCTCTAATCTTTCTATCGACTTCCAGGAATTAGAAAAGGATCTTTTCAACATAAAAATTTCGAATGAGATCAAAGTCGTCCCAATGAGAGGCTACATTGAATAATGGCTCGAAAGGCAATTGAAACAGGCCACCGACGAAAGACAACAGACAGTTGCCAGCATTCCACCAGCTGTGGAGGACATCCTCGAAACCGCAGTCGTCGACGACATCAATGAAACAACATCCGTAATAAAATAGACAAAGGGATAATATGTACCCTCAATGTAAGTTTACTCACCGCATATTTCTTTGTTTATCAACCCAATTATTCTAGTTTCTTAAATACAAATGTATATGCAAACACTTATACCTTTCCATTTATTTTCTTTTGCAGCTATTGCACTCTATATTCTTTCCAAAATCTTGTTTCTTGTACATATTTCTCTAATGGTCCACGGGATCCCCAATCCCAGTCTACATGACAAACGCATTCAAATTCTGGTTTATATGTAACAGACTTTAATTTTTTTGTATATTTAAAAATTTCCAGTACTATGTAACAAACTTTTATTTTTTGACAGATTTCAAATAAAAATGCATTGAAATTTTTATATGTTACATATTCTATTCTTATCTTTCACCACTCTGTATGACAAATGCATAGAATTTTTAATATGTTACAGACTTTTATTCTTATCCTTCAGCAGTCTGTATGGAAAATGCATTTACTCTTTTATATGTTACAGACTTTTCTTTTTTTATATATTTCAAAATAAATGGTGCTCAACAAGGCAAGCGTCATTTACTGATACCCCATGTTCAAAAATGCATTTAAATTTTTATATTTGTTATCTGCTATTAATTTTATGTCATCATATATTTTTATCTTTCACCAGTCCATATGGAAAATGCATTTAAATTTCCAAATTTATTCTTGCACTCTCAACAAATTTTTTACTTTGTTATATACTTTCAAAAAAATAGGTTTTCTATATACTTTCAAAAAATAGGTGTTGCTCTACCTGCCAACAGTCATTTACTTTTGCACCTTCTTCCACGATAAACATGTTGCACACAACATTTCCGTGATATACATTTTGCACCGAACACTTCATTTCATTTACAATTCCACCCCATTTTCCACATTTTTCTTTCTAACCTCGTTGGCAGGGACTGCGCTGCCACACAGCCTTGTTTATATCATGTTTCTGGATCGAGGTGGAAATCATAAGATGTGAGGAAAAAATATTTCATTTTAGCCCACTTATTATTTCTCTCTTTTTGTCCCTTGCAAGTCTTTCTATGCATTATGGACACATCATGTTTTCCCAAAGATTCATGCTCTCATTCTTCACTTAGAGTTGACAAGGGTTTTGAATGTAAGGTACTTAGAGTTGAAAAGGGTTTTGAATGTAATGTATGGAAACACTGTACGCTATTTCAAGAATTCAAAAATAATATAACATTGCAAGTTACCTTAATCTTTATGAGCCAACATCCTAGTAATTTTTCAAAAAAATATACTAATTCCATTGTAATTGTTGAAGCTAGAAAATGTGATTCATCCATTTTTAATTTATTTTTTTTCTAAAATAAAGTTCCCCATAATCCTATATGTGGGGATGTCTGTCAATAAAGAAACCACAAATCTAATCTCTATTAAGAGTTTAAAACTAAAAATAACAATATAATGAAATTCTACAACTTAGACAAATTATAAATATGACTATAACTATGTGGAGCTACGTGAACAATGTTAGAAAAGAATTGAAGTGCAAAACTATCCACGACTATGTCCATATGATATTTTAAGCTTGTAATGAATGATACAGATAGAAATTCAGTGTATTTTATTTAAGAAAATAACAATAAAAACAGAGTGCAATTTCAAGTTCCTTTAGTTTATTTAATATTAACGTTGAAAGAATAATTCACTGTATGTCAATTGAATGGTTATTGAAGCACACATCTAATAGAAATTAAGTGTTTATTCTTCAAGGAAATAACTATTAAAATGGTTGCGCTTTCTTAAGTTTCTTTAGTTTATTTCATGTTTCAATGGTTGTTCTCTCTTAAGTTTCTTTAGTTTATTTCATGGTAACCTTGAAACAATAATTTAGTGTATGTTAATTGAATGATATATGAAACACACAGTTAGAAATTCTGTTAGAAATTAAGTGTATATTCTTCAACCACAAATTAAACAATGTAGCACTTACCTATGTTCATTAGATTTGTGCGGTATGTGGAAAAACTACGTCAACGTTCTGTAATCTACAATATATTGACTCTGAAATGAACTTATGTGTTTATGAGAGCATATAGAGGTGAGTGGGAAGAAGTTCTAAAGATGAAAATTGGATCTTTTCTGAAAAAGAAAGTGCCTTCTTACTTACTTCTCCTTTTTTGGTGAAGCCACAACCACCACACAATGATGTCACCTGGATCAATGCAAAGAAACTTAAGTTGGGATCAATGATTCATAGGAGATGCACTGCAGTTCCATCTTGATTTTATGTCATAGAAGAGCATGGTGGAGTCACTTCTGTCTATGGAAAAGACCATGGTGCTCACATGAAAGAGAGAGATGTAGATGTAGAACCATAGTGCTCACACAAAAGAGGAATATGTTGAGATCGATGACAAGATATCACTCTTTGCTCCACATACAGAGCCATTTCAAGGAAGGAGGGCTCTCTCTCTGCTCCACATACAGATCCATTTCAAGGAAGGAGGGCAGAGATCTTAAACGGGTGGAGGCTTCACCAAATGCACATAGTGAATAAGATAGGGAATGGATGCAATGGGAGATCAATGATGAGGGAAATAATGAAAGTGAATGGATGCAAAGGCAGATCAATGATGAGGGAAACAACCAAACTGGAAGGAAGCACCAAATCGATTTATACTAAGCACAAGAGACTCTTTTATCAAGCAAGTGATAACACGTGGAGGCTGTTGTGGGAGACAAGGGAAGCACCAAGCAGATTTGTGCTAAGGGAAACATGCATGGGAAAAGACTAAGAATCATGCAGGATCCCAATCATTGGGAATCCTACATGGTGTACCGTGTGGGTATCTCCCCCACACTGTGTTACGGTCCTAACCTGCACATAGGTAGAACAATATATTCAGATGTAATAAAGGTCAATATTAATAAGGCCTTTCGATGAAATAGAATAAGGCGGATGTAAGAAGACCTAATATAAGCTTCCGCTTCTAGAAGGATCTTCCTCTAGATGCTTCTTTTGATAGATATATTTAGTATAAATAGGAGTCAAGGGTACGAGAACCCTATCTTGGATATTATTGTAATAGAGCTCTGCTCGACTGGAGGTTGACCCCTCGAAGAGGCCCGTGAACATTGCTTTCAGAATCAAAGTGTTATTTCTGTTGTTATCCTTATATCTTTTTAGTGCTATTGTGGTGATTATTCTAGTTATATTGTTGTTATTCTGCCATTTCTAGCATTTTGTTTCTGTTCTGCATACTTTTTATATCTGGTATACTACAAGTGGTATTAGAGCACCTTCCTTGGCAAAAATTGTGGGTAAATTTTTTTTCAGGGTAGAGACATATTCTAGCGTCTTTAAGCCACATAGATCTGTCATTACACACATAAATCCGTAGTTGAGGGATTCATACACGCATGAAATACAAGTGGTTCTTAAGCACACATCTATTGGCCACCCTTGTAACCCTTGTTGGTACCCCTTCGAGTGGTAGCGCATTAGACAACACCTGTGTACGGATCAACCTAGATTTCCTGAGGCCCTCTTTAGATAAACCGATCAATCGCCTGACTGCTATAGTGCCATCAAGAACAACACTCGGGAAGATACTCTCTAGTACGTGGGTAGTCGGGTAGTACGATTAAGGGTATGATCTATCCTCTTTAGTTAGTGCCCTGAGATATTGGGCCCAGTACTACTATTGGACCCCGTACGTATATCAGAGAGCTATAGCACAGTGCAAACCCTTGTCTGTAGAACCCTTGAATACCTAACCCTTGGGGACATCAAGATAAACAGATTAAAATAGATAAGATCTATTATCGTGCAACTGTGTTCGGGTTGCCAAGTAACTACACATTTTGGTTCCCTCATCCTCATGTCCCATACCTGTAGCCAATACTTGGAAGCTCGCTTCAATACCTTGCAATCTAGTCTCACTGATACCCAACAAGAAGTGAAACACCTCAGTGCCAATGTTGCCGCCATAAATACAACCATGCAATCCTCAATGGATGAAATCAAACAAGAACTGACCACCCATCTTGAATCTGTCTTTTCGTCACTCTGCACCAAGCTTCATATCCCTACAGATGACCCTTCCTCTGACGCACCCCCAAAGACTGAAGGTGAACATTCCTCTCATTCCCACAACTTTCAGCACCATCACTTTCAACGTGACCTATGCCTTCCATGAGTGGATGTGACCAAATTTGATGGCTCAGACCCCACTGGTTGGGTAACCCAAATGGAACATTATTTCTCTTTATATGACATTACAGATGACTTGGCCAAACTCCGGTATGGTGTTCTCCATCTAGATCAAGAACGTTGGCAATGGTGGCAATGGAGAAAAACTTCCCTTCAAGGGTATATTGCTTGGACACACTTTGTGGCAGAGCTTTATGAACACTTTGACACTGACACCAACCATTTGGGCCATTTGAAAAAGTTGAAACAATTGGGAATAGTGGAATACTTTATAGTTGCCTTTGAGCATCTGGCTTTTTGGACAGAGGGCATGTCTGGTGCCCTTTTCCGAGAGTGTTTTATCAGTGGCCTCAAGGATGAGATTCAGGCCCATGTTCGCATGGCTCAGCCTCAAAGTTGGGTGGAGGCTACTAAAAGAGCTAAAGAATCACAACAGGTGGTATCTTCTCAAAACCAAAAACCCTCCTTTATCCCTCACCCTAAACCAGTAAATACCACTACTCCCTCTGCTCCACTAAAGATCCAAAATTTGACCAGGGATGAAATGGTTGAATGCCAACTCAAAGGCCTTTGTTATAATTGTGATGACAAATATTTCTCGGGCCACAAGTGTAAGGAACAAAATATTTTTATGGCCATCTCCAAGGATATTTCAGAAGAGGATGTTGAAACTCCCCTTGTGTCTGAGTCACCTGAAACCATTGACATAACACCCCCCTCAGACCCTCCTGAAGTAGAACCAGTCATTTCCCTCAATGCTCTCACTAGCTTCTCCACTCCCCAAATCCTCAAGCTAATCGGTTACATCAAGCATCGGAAGGTCATCATTCTGGTTGATAGTGGAAGCACCCATAACTTATTCATCGCTGCATTGCCGAAGAAACTCATTGCTACATCCATGTCGTCAATAATTTCCAAGTCATGATTACCAATGGTGGTTCCATGAAATGTGGAGGGCATTGTGAAAATGTGTGTCTCCAAATTGGTGACTACCACCTAAAATATCATATGTTTGCTATCGACATGGGAGGTTGTGACATTGTGTTGGGTGCAGGCTATCTATGAACTTTGGGTCACATTCTCACGGATTTTCAAGAATTAACCATGCAATTTGACCATGAGGGTCACCAATATAAATTCCAAGGCATCACCATCGGTTCATTTGAGATCATTAGTTCCCATCGCATGGAAAAGATGCTCAAAAAGGGTCACTCTAGTGTTATTGCCCAACTCCATGCCATACAAGCAACAGAGACACCCTTGGTGCCACAAGACCTCCAATCCATCCTTTCTAAACATCAAGTGGTCTTTTCCACTCCCCAAGGACTCCCTCCTTCCTATGGTTTTCATGATCATTCCATTCCCCTTGTACCCGGAAGCCTTCCTCCCAATATCCGTCCATATTGTCACCCCTTTTCCCAAAAAAATGAAATTGAGAAAATGGTCCAAGAACTCCTTAATTTAGGCATTATCTGCCCTAGTACGAGCCCCTACTCTTCTCCTGTGATCATGGTCTTGAAGAAAGAAGGTTCTTGGCGAATGTGTCCCGACTTCTGTGCCCTCAACAAACTTACCATTAAGGACACATTTCCCATTCCTGTCATTGATGACCTCCTAGATGAATTGAGTGGCGCCCAATTCTTTACTAAACTTGATCTTCGTTCAAGCTACCACCAGATACGTATGAAAGAGGCAGACATTCCCAAGACTGCCTTTAGAACTCATGAGGGCCACTATGAGTTTTTGGTCATTCCCTTTGGCTTGTGTAATGCCCCCTCCACCTTCCAAAGCCT
>SNQJ01S0036263.1:94227-116522 GCA_010110895.2 Picea sitchensis
TCTGGGTTGTAAATACTTCATGAGGTATAAACACGACTGAAAGTAAAAGACCTCTAAATCAGGAAGATAATCAAGCTCCACAACCAACATATACTAAGTATATATATCGGTATATATACTTGTATATATACCGACATATATACCTAATATATATACCAGTATATATACTAAGTATATATACCGACATATATACTTGGTATATATATTGGCATATATACTCGTCTATATACTAGGTATATATACCAACACATATATCTGGTATACTAGGTATATGTATATATGTGTTGATATATACCTAGTATATATACCGGTATATATACTGTTATATATACAAGTATATATACCGATAAATATACTTAGTATATATATCGATATATATACTTAGTATATATACAGGTATATATACTAGGTATATATGTCGATATATATACAAGTATATATACCGATATATATACTTAGTATATATGAGTATATATACCGGTATATACTAGGTATATATGTCAATGTATATGTATATATGAGTATATATATATACATCGACATACAGACCTAGTATATACCGGTATATATATATCGATATATATACTTGTATATATATCGACATATATACATAGTATATATACCAATATATCTATTAATACCTAATTTGGTGCCTATTACCTCCTAACAATGGTCATACTCCTAGTGGGAGGCCAATATGCCCTATAGTGGCCATGTTTGGAAGTTTGAGGCTTCATACATGACCCATACATGTAGCATTGAAAGGTTCCTAGAATGTTTTAATTGGAGCTCTTTTCATCAAGGATTAGTCAAGGTTCTATGAAAGTGAAGGTTCTTTCAAAGATTATCCATTACAATTCCTTTCTTCAAAGTACCAAGTTCTTATGTCAGTGTTATATATACCTTTGTTTAAATCATAGAACTATTTATGTCACATTTACAGAAGTTGCATTTACCGAAGGCAACTTTTGTAAATGCAAATTTAGGGATGACGGGTTCCATATATGCACATTTACATAAGCTGACTACTTCCGTAAATGTGGATTTAAGGACACTAACCACATCCGTATATGCACATATACAAAATCCAACTTTTGTAAATGTGCATATACAGAAGCCAACTTTTGTAAATGTGCATATACAAAAGCCGACTTTTGCAAATGCGCATATATGGAATCCACTTCTGTAAATGCGCATTTATGGAAGCCGACTTCCGTAAATGTGCATTTATGGAAGCCAACCGTAAATGTGCATTTGAAAAATTTGGATTATGTATATGCACATTTATGGAAGTTGGTTTCCCTATATGCGCATTTACAAAAGGTGTCTTCTGTATATGCGCATATGTGGAAGTGGTCAACTTCCTTAAATGTGTATTTACATAACTGGTCATCTTTCGTAAATGTGCATATATGAAAGCCACCATCTGTAAATGGGTATATATGGAAGCACACATATACAAAAGCCAACCTATATAAAGTTTCATGGAGTCTCTTACACTGACCTCAACTCACATGTCCTCATAACTATGGAAGGTGGAATTCCCCACCAACTGAACCTAGCATTAAATGATTGGTGGTTGGGGTTCTTTAATAAAACACATGGTGAAAAGGAATTAAAATTAGGAAACATGGGAAACTCATGATTATTTTTCAACCCCAGACCTCTTTTCCTCTTCCCCTCTAGTGGACTCATAGCCTCTTTCATGCTCTCAATGACCAACCTTGGACCTTTATATTAATTTTTGAAATAATATTGACATATCTTGAGTATACCATGGAAATCCTACCTCATGACATATAGAAAACATAATTATTGAAAACACATGCCAAGGCATTCACTAGTCGGGCTCTGCACTGAGAATTCAATATCTCTTCTTGGAGGTAGACTTGGTACCTCTTTTGGGAACACATCTTTATACTCTCTCAATATGGGATGGTCCTCTAGGCTTGGTTTGTTGTCCTCAACAGAGTCCAACACCTATATTGCATACATAGGACATCCTTTTCTGCAATACTTCTGCACTTGAAGTGTTGATATTTGTCTCACTGAGACAGGCTTTTGAATCCCTTGTAGGGTTACCTTTCTCCCTTCTTCATTTTCACATTCCAAATTTTTATTGTAACAATCCAATTTGGTTTTATGGGTAGTCAACTAGTCCATGCTAATCAATAGGTCATAAGATCCTAAAGGAAGTATGTTTAGGTTCGCTTGGGTGGGAAATCCACTCATAACGAATTGGCATGCTGGTATGACCTTTGTTACTTTTATTTTGGTTCCAGTGGCTAGTTGTACCAACCATGATTTAACATGTTTAACTTATTGCAATTTACATTTCTCAACAGTTTGAGGGGAAACATAACTCAAATTAGAACCAGGGCCAATTAAAATGGAAACTAGATGGTTGGAAATCATAGCTTCCATATCCACCACTGAAGCTTGGTGGTCGGCTTGTTTATTATTCAAGGTTGCATGAATCTGTGGCATGCTCTTAGCCACATAATTGACTGTGGTAGCTTCTTGGATGTTGTAGACCCTCCTACTGTTCTATTGCCTATATGGGCAATCTCTCAGCAGATGTTCTTCTCCACAACCCCAACATTTCAAGGGTTCTCCCTTTGTGTTATCGGTCTTACCTGGGGCTGCTCCAAAGGATTTAGTTCCACTATGAGAGGGGAAATTTTTTTGGTATATGATTTTAGTAGGAAGTCTCATCTTAGAACCTTTCCCATAGCTCTTGAATCTTGAGGGTTTAAACCCCTTTTTCTTGAATCCTGAACTACTCTTCTTCTTCCAGTCCTCATGGGGTTTTGTTTTGTTCTTGAAGGCTAGCTTGAATTTGTCAATTTGACCCCATGAACTTCTTCAAATGTGACACACAAAAGATTGTATGGATGTTGGAGTAGGTAGGAAGAGCCAATTCTTAGGAAACTTGGACAATGCACAAGTGGATTTGATAGGGTCCATAGAACATCAACATTAGCTTATTGTGGTCTTTGGCAATGAGAGAGGCATTTTATAGTGTTAAAGAGGAAGAAATACATAATCACCCACTACAAAGTAATGCTTAAAGAATGTTTGTTAACCTATCACTTCATTTTATTATAAGTCATAGAAAAATTGTCCTTAAATATGAAAAGAGTGTCTTGTTTCATGTTAAGGATGCAATCCACTTCATAATCCTTGGATGTGCTTAGTAAATACTAAACCAGTAAGGGTGATACTTGGCCATAGATAACTTCATATGGTGTCATTTTTGGTAGCACCACGAGAAATGTTATCATACCACCATTCTACAAGGTATAACCTCTATTCCCATTGGTGTTGTTTATCTAATGAAAATAATTTCAAACATGCTTCCACACACTTATTGATCACTTCTATTTGACAAAGATTTGAGGATCATAAGTTGAGCTTATTTTCAACTATGTTCCTTGTAGTTTAAATATCTCTGACCAAAGTTTGGTGGTGATTGTGGGATCATGATCTAAGGCATTGGAAGTGTGCATTCCATGTAATTAAAAAATCAAATCCACAAAATCTTAGGTAATTGTGGAGAGAACCAGTGGGTGTGATAAGACACAAAATTGAGCATATTTGGAAAAGAAATCAGCTACAACCATGATGATCAAGTTGTTACCTTACTATAGGAGTCCCATGATAAAATCCATGGAAATGTCAACCAAACAGTGGTTGCAATGTCCAAGGATTCATCATTTTCTCAACCTTGTTCCTCTAGCAAGAATCACATTTAGATACAAAATGGAAAGTCGACCTCTAAGGTAAACTAAAAAAGGAAATTTAGAAAAAAAAAAGATATAATTTTAACTTTGGATTTATTATGTTTGGAGATCAAATTCATAAAGTGTAATTCTTAATGCAAAAACTCTCTCTCTCTCTCTCTCTCTCTCTCTCTCTCTCTCTCTCTCTATATATATATATATATATATAGCCTATTTTAAAATATTTTACTTAAATTCAACATTAAAATATTATATTTATGGTAAACATTGAAATATTATTGTTATTAATATTGTTTTTTCAAATATCGTGTGTCTATGTTATGTTGAGTATAGAAAAAACTACACATCTCTTTCCTATTGAATTATAAAAATATTTCAACTTAACTAAGAGAGTGAAAATAAAAACTATTAAAAAACATTTTTGTGGATAAAAAGATAATTGAAACAAAAACTATTCCTATTGAATTATAAAAATCTTCCAACTTTTTTATTTCCACAAGAAAATTGCTCATTATATTTATATAATGTATGGTATCCAAAATAATTACATGATTGTTTCCCTGCAATGGAAGCTATATCATTGATCCAGTAATTACAAAATGGATTGTCTATATGTGTACTTAGACAGTTCAGATTTGAAGCTTCTAATTCCCTTCTATCTGAATCTAAGTGCTTTTACAAGAGTGTTAGACATGAAACTTAGGATTGTATTCTGCCCCTGTGTAAATTCAAAATATAAACAAAACAGGTTTGTTGTAATTTCTTTGATTGCCTCTAAAAAAGTTTTAAAAATAGTGTTGGTCCCTCTTGTCCATATTTCCACTGTTGGTATGTTATTTTCCCCTCCTTCTCCTATAGAGCACGCTTGGAAAGTAGGCCAACCTCCATGTTTAATTCCTGATAAATGTGTGTGAAGTTGATCAGAGTATAACCCTTGATGAGCTCATTAATTCTGTCTTGTCAGCATTCCAGGGCAATGAATTGTAGTTTGCCTTTGTTGTTTAGACAATCTATTATAATTCTGGAGTCTCCCAAGACCTACATATCCATAATGTGATGTCTGGTTGCCAAAGTGAGTGTTGCCCAGACTCCAAGGAGTTCTGCTTTTGTATTTGTGCCAGCTTCACAATTAAAGGTCCACTTAAAAATTGTGTGATCGACAGTCCTAATTATACCTCCTGCTCCACATTGTTGACCAAATTTTTGTGTTGCTCCATCAAACCAGGCTGTAGTCTTGCCATGTTGTAAAGTAGGCTGTAAAAATCTTTGAATTGGTTCTTTTGTAACTTGAAACACTCCAGTCCTCCCATAATCTTGTAATAAATTGTATTGATAGAAGGATTGCTTTGTTCAAAGATTGTCTTATTGCGCTCTAACAAGATATGCCAGTTGACCAGGAATGGGAGATGTGGATACATTGTCTCCTCCTTTGCCCAATCCTCTATACAATTGCTCAGGGAGGGTCCCACCCAAATAGTCCTTAGCTTCAAGTTTGTTTTGATTTTGATCCAAACCTGTAGAGCAAATGTACAGTTAACTAAAAGATGTGTTACAGATTTTGAGTCCAACCAAAAAAGGTGACAAATGTTCGGTCCCTCCCATCCACGATGTTGTAGGTTGTCCCAGGTTAGTATTTTTTTTGTCGCTGCTAGCCAAGTGAAGAGTTTGACTTTTTGTGGGATGTTCCATTTCCAAAAATTCTTCCACCAACCAGTGCACTTCTGATTCTAGATTTTTGATGCTAATGCCTCATATATATTTTTTACAATAATTATCCCTGACATATCTCCCCCATTCCAATGTAGCTCATCAACCTGGTCCTGTAGTTGGATCCCCGCTCCAAGAAGTGACCTATAGTATCGATGTCATTCCACTGCGAAGTTTCTCAAGAGGCCGAGATCTGTGCTATCCTTCCACTGAGTGAGGATGGTCCCCGAGACTGTAATTCCCTTGGCATGAAAGAGGATATATATATTCTGTTGTTTTAATACAACAAGGAGCTTCTGGGATAGGTAAGAAGAAGTCCCCATCCCCAGTAATGCCTGAGCTAGGTCGAAACCGAACTGTGAGGAAGATATTTTCCAATAATGACACGATGCCATATCCCATATTTTGTCAACACTCTCCAGAGAGTGTTAATCGCCAGTGCTTTGATAAATAGGAAGATGTTCCTCAATCCCCAAACACCTGAATGTTTCGGTCTAGCAATGGAGTCCCACCTACAAAGATATATGCATTTTTATCACTGCCTCTCGACCAGAGAAAATTAAAGATCAACTGTCTAATTTTGTTGAGGACAGTTACTGGAATGGCAACCAACACCATCCAGTATACTTCTTGGCTCTCCAAGACAGATTTTATCACGACAAAGCGCCCCCCTGAGCAAATGCCACCTGTTGCACCATAACCCAATTCTTTTCTCAAATTTTGTAAGTAACCACCTTCAATCCTCCGCTTTATATCTGTCTGGTTTGAGGAAATTCCCAGATATCTCAAGCCATCAGTGATCTCAATGAAGTTGTAAGGTAAAATGGCTTTGTAGGTTTCTAAGTCCACCCCCAGAATCCCAGAATAATGAAAAGTGGATTTTGTCAAGTTAATCTGGAGCCTCGACGCTAAACAAAAGGTTTTTAAGATGGAATAAAACTCCCTCCATCCCTGAATTTTTGCTTTTGTCATGAGTAGAATGTCATCGACAAATAATATGTGAAGGATCTTAACTAGCCTTAATACTTTGATTTCGATTAGTCTCCCTTCGTGTTGGCTTTTCTTTAAGAGCAGGCTTAAGCCTTCCATTTCTAGGATGAACAATAAGGGAGAGAGAAGGCATCCCTGCCTCAATCCTCTTTCACTCAGGAAGAAAGGGGTTGCCTCCCCATTTACTAGAACTGCAAAAGTAGCACTAGACACGCAACCCATTATCCACTTTGTGAAATGGATGCCAAAACCAGATTGTAGGAGGATCAATCCTAGGTAGTCCTAGTTATATAGTGGAAATATTTATTGAGATCTAATTTCAGAATTAGCGCCTGTAACTTTTTCTATTTAATGTTGTGGAGGCATTCTTATGCAGTGCCAATGGCGTCAAGGATTTTTCGACCTTTAAGAAAACCCAGTTGTTCTCCAGATGAAGTCCTAGAAAGAAATGGCTTGATCCTATTTGCTAGGATTTTTTTTATAATCTTATAGCACAAATTTCATAATGTTATAGGCTTGTAGTCTCCAAGGGTCTGTAGTATGAAGCTCCAGGGAGAGTGTCGTCACTGGGATGTAGCACGAAGGGCTGCACATAGGTCGGGAAATGCTACTTGACTGGTGCATTCGAGAATGCATCGGAGAGCATGTCAATCTTCTTGCTAATGAGGGTGTCCTAATGAAGCTAGTCTTCCATGTGGCTTCTGAGATCGAAAATGAGCTCCAGCTGCTCTGGGCTGAAGATATTGGGTGGAGCTAGGTCGAATTCCAGAATTGCATTTAGCAGTGGAGGCACCAAGATGGTGAGGTTCTCTTGTGTGGTGTCGGTGGCACCATCCTTGATCACCTCAGCTCGTGCATGAGCGTCACTAGTGTTGTCCTGGAGGGAAGCGTCTGGAGCCGTGTGGAGGATTTCCTTCGGGAATTCCTCCTCGACAATGCATGTGGAACCTTCCATGGTATCTTGGGTACTGGTATTAGCTTTGCTGGTGTTGGGGAACATGAAATCGTCTGGGACCATGTAGAGGAGGGATTCTGGTGGAACCAGGACGGGTTCCTCAGGAAATTCCTCCTCGACATAGGGCATCGATGGAGTTTGTGGCCTCGCGGTGTGCTGTGTCCTAGAAATAGACAGGGCTCGTTCCAGTTGTTATGGGCGTCTCTGTCAGGCAACATAGTTGTACCAGGCAGGTCCATGTATCAAATTGCCTCTCTCTCTCTGCATGGCTGAGCCAGGGGGGTGAAGAATCCACTGAATTATTGCTAGGAGAACCCACTGCACAATAATCCAATTCTCAGAGTGAGCAAGTTGACAGAGCTCGAAGGAGAAATAATGCGAGCTAGGGCTGGGCGGGAGAGATATCCCCGAGGTGGAAATGATTGTCGTACTCACCCGTCTCTTGCCATTAATCCTCAAGACTACCATTAACCAGACTCGAGGGAGTTGTCCTCCCTTTCTCTGCAAGTAATTAAGGTCGCCATCCATTCAAGACTGAGGTGAGGGATGACGATTGGCCATATTTATGGCTGTAGTCATGGGAGGGTTGCGTGGCCTCCTTCCACTACATGGAACCCCATCCGGGAATGGTGTATATTGTCTTATAAACATGGTTATTTAGATATAATATATATGTTATATAACAAGAATAAATATTTTTTTTATTATTATTAAACATTAAATATATTTTTGTATTTAGATAGAAACATTTTACATCATAATAGAAAAACATGCCATATAAGTGTATATACCTACCACCACTATTATTAGTAATACACTCTCATATATATATATATATACATTCAATTGTTATATTAATGACAAAATAAGCTCAAGCTTGAAATTGAGGATAAATCTCTAGTTTATTCTATTTTTTCATTCTTGTCGATTTTCCATCCACTTAATTTTTGTAATCATTCTTTTTAATGAAGTGAAAGTTGAAAAGGAAACGGTGAAACATCCAAAAATCTTAGACCAAAACTTACAATAACGTTATATAATGAAGTGAAATGATACTTCGATATCCTACCCAGATCTAACGCACAAAAAAACTAAATAACACTTCACAAATTCGATATCCTACCCAGATCTAACAAAAAAAAGAAAAACCTAAATAAGACTTCATAAATTCGATATAAATGAAAACTTGCATTCAATGGAACACCACCTGAAACAAAATATAAATATAAAAACATGTCTGTCAAAAATAAGTCATAGCAAATGAAGTCTGTATTAAATAGGAAAAGACATTGTTCATACCACCAAAGTCCCTGTGTAAAGTCATACCCAATGACTTAAATATTAAATTTCCCATGTAAACTATGGAAATGAAGATGTGTAAACGGGTTCTCACTTATCAGTCAAAGATTAAATACTTTACATAATATATAATAAAAATAATTTCAGAATGTTAAATAATAGAATTGTGGTATATAATCCATTTTTGAAATTCGTGAATTTAATTCCATTATGGAAAGTTATGCCATCCTTTATGCCTGCTACATGTCCTCCCATTTGTATATACACATCACAATTATAATATATACACAAATACACATCCTCGTCCAAACTGGTATACTCATTTGAGGTCATAGGTGTTTTTACCAGGGCCATATATATATATTGATAAAGTGATACATCATCTAGGGAAGAAACAATTGGTTAATTGGTGGCAAAGCGTCCAAGACAATGCAAGCCAAAAATATCATAGTTTTGGGATGAGGACCCTCGCATGGTATATTTGCATTGTGTGTATACTTTTTCAGATAAGATGTCCCTCTATTCTCTGCATAAATTATGCACCATGGAAATCAAATAGGAAATGCATATACCAATGCCGAACTGGATGGCGTTTCAGATGTCAAACTCCTCTTTCTCTGGATAAATCTATACATCTGACAGAAGAACTTCATTCGATAATAGCGATACCATTTTCACTCCCACAACGTTCATATACATATGAGAGTGTATTACTGATATTAGTAATACTCTGTGAAGGCGCTCCAGATGAGTATGAGGAGAGCTATTGTATCCAGGCGCTCCTTCAGAAATAGACACTCACTCGCCTCCATCGTTCCACTATTCTTTTCCTCTTTTTTCTTTTTCTGATGTTTTATACTTGGCCAATATAGGGGTAAACTCAGTAGGAGCTGCCATTTAATTATGTTGTCATATTCAAAACCTTGAACGGAATTCAAACGTTCCAGTGGACGCGATTCAATCCCGGTATCTTAGCTTGTAGTTAGTTGTGTGTAAGAAAGAGAGTGACTAATAAGAGTGCATCAAATTACTATTTGTAGCACTAGAGAATAAGGGTCTGGAGATGCTACAAGAGCAACAATGTGAATTCCATTAGCTACAGAAAACAAAAAAACTAAAACATAAATAAGTTATTTACTATCTGAAATATCTCCAAAATTCGATAGAAACAAAGTCAGAACTCAAACTAGAAACCTATGAATATTGCATTCATTGACATGGGAGTGGCGACCTTGTTCAAGTGCCTATTCCTAGGAAAGACATCCATTAATTTCATGCCTGTCTTGAGCCAATCGTTGCGGGCTAGCACAAAAATGAAGAAACAAGCAGTTGGGGTATTCATCGAGCGCCCTAAGTGGGATCTTCAAACTTCAAAATTCATCTTGGGCGGAAGATTCAAATTCAAATCTGAACGGGCCTTTAATAAATTCAAAATTCAAATGATCCACAACACACATTAATGGTCATCCATCCATATCATATGTACGCACATTCTGATGGTGATCAATGGATGGGATATCGTGATGGAATATGTATGTATGGGCATACCCAGTGTGTAGTATACCAGATATAAAAAGTATGCAGAACAGAAATAAAATGCTAGAAATGGTAGAACAACAACAATATAACCAGAATAATCACCACAATAGCACTAAAATGATATAAGGATAACCAGATAAATAAAACTTTGATTCTGAAAGCAATGTTCACGGGCCTCTTCGAGGGGGAAACCTCCAGTCGAGCAAAGCTCTATTACAATAATATCCAAGCTAGGGTTCTCATACCCTCGACTCTTATTTATACTAAATATGTCTATCAAAAGAAGCATCTGGAGGAAGATCCTTCTAGAAGCGAAAGCAACCTGGAGGAAGATCCTTCTAGAAGCTAAAGCTTCATTAGGTCTTCTTACATCCGCCTTTATTCTATTTCATTGAGCTCCTATTAATATTGACCTTTATTACATCCAAAATATTGTTCTACCTATGCGTTAGGACCCTAACATGTCCACCCTCTTAAGAAATCGACTGATTCACTGATGTAGCTACGTTCGTCACCGGTCCAAAACTTCTTTTGGATGTAGCCAAATGGATCCCTTCTTCATCTAACTCTGGAAGGCCATTTGAATTTGGCAATCTGGTTCGACACCTTCTTGCTAACGAAACATGAAAACAAAGATGTATTTGACATGACCGGGCAAAGATAACTGACAGGTGACTTGTCCCACATGCTTGAGAATGGCATAAGGAACATAAAATTTAGGCTCTAGCTTCTTTGATACAATGTGCGCCACTAGGGAATTTTTCTTGTAAGGTTGTTTCCAAGGAAACACCCGATCCCCTTCGCAAATTGACGTCGTAGAGTAACTTTGATCTGCTTGTTGCTTCGTGTTATTTTGTGCCATGACCAAATTTCTTTGAGGGTGTACGTAGAATGGCCTCCTCAAGTTGTAAGTGTTTGTCAACCGGTCAACCTTCAAGGCAACTGTAAAGTATGAGATAACTCCAGGGTGGCTTCATTCATAATCGCTTCAAAGGAGTCATAATGGTAGTTGTATGGTATGATGTACTGTAATTCACCATTCAGCCAGGGTAAACTATCAAATTAATCGATTCTTCTTCCGAGGCAAAACACTCCCAAATATGTTTCCAAACACTTGTTGAAAACTTTCGTTTGACCATCAATCTAGGGATTATAAGTTGTGCTAAGAGATGCAATTGGGTGCCTTGTAGATTGAACATTTTTTGCCAAAAATGGCTTGTGAAAGCTGGGTCATGATCATAAACAATAGAGTGCTGCATGCCATCAAGATCTTGAAGACCGATCCATGAAAATTTGAGCCACCGCGGGATGTTGTAAATGGGTGTTGAAGAGCTAAAATGAGCATACTTGGAAAGCAAGGCGATCCACAACCACTATGATGACTGATTTATTTCCCGATTTATAATTCCGTAATAAAATCCATAGAGATATCCTTCCAAATAGTGTGTGTGGAATCGGAAGCGGTTGTAGTGTGGTTGGAGATTTGACTATTTCTCCTTATTGCATTGACACACATCACATTCAAGAAAAATTACGAATGTCCCGCTTCATACCATCCCAAAAAGAACGCTTGACCCTATCATAGGTTTTGTGAACCCGGAGTGCCCCACTCTCAGGTAGTATGAAGCACGTAGAGTACCGTGGATTTAAGCTTTGATTGTTTACTTAAATACAAATCCACCTTTATAATGTAAGCTCATGCAAGTGGAGCCAAGAGTACCCTAGGAAGTCTGGAGCATTGGTCCGCAATTGTTGGATCGGATGTAACTTTTGGGATCTTGTAGCCATTCTAGATGAACGGCTCTGAGTTAATATGTTACAACTGCTGAAAGAGAAAATGGATCCTTCATCTTCTTATTTTCTTGAAAGTGCATCCAACCACATTGTCTTTTCCTTTCTTGTAAAATGATCTCATAATCATATCCAAAGAGCTTAGTCACCCATTTTTGTTGCTCCCCGGAGGAAATAATGCTGTCTTAAAATACTTGAGGCTTTGATGGTCCTGTAATTTTAAAACGCTTTCCCCAATAGGTAAGGACACCACAGATCAACAACATGCGTAATAGCCAACATTTCCTTTGTCATAGAATGTGATTTGCCCGCATTTATTTCCCATAGTTTCTTGCTAGTAAACAAAAGGTCGAATCTCCTCTTGCATAAGGATTAACACCAATTCTTTTCCCCGCAGATCACATCTCCAACAAAGGTCTTTGAAACGTATTTCGACTGAGTGGTGCAATTACGGCCACATCTTCAAGGCTTGAGAAGCTTGAGAAGCTGCTAGAGTACAAGTGAAAGAATT
Organism: Picea sitchensis; assembly: GCA_010110895.2. Taxonomy (NCBI): domain Eukaryota; kingdom Viridiplantae; phylum Streptophyta; class Pinopsida; order Pinales; family Pinaceae; genus Picea; species Picea sitchensis. The sequence goes on from SNQJ01S0036263.1 coordinate 106,763, forward strand.
ATTTTAGGAGAGCGTTGAGGTACGTAATATTCCCATAATTCTTAACAAACTTGTGATAATACCCTCAAGCAAGCCCAAATCCACATGTTTGAGGGTCTTTGGGTGAGGCTAGTCTCTCATAGCTTCAAGGCTAATCTTAGGATCCACTCGGACGCCATCCTTTCCCACCGATGACCCAAGTATTCTAATTATGAGGCACCAAAATCACATTTGTGGACCGCTTCGTGAAAAGTTGGCAGGGCCAGAGTAGATAGAGAACTCGATCCACATGAGCCAAATGGTATGTCCATGTTTCTATAGATGAGGATATCATCAAAGAAAACTAAGAAAAAAAATGTGATCATCGCAGTGCTGGACAGCATTACGATTCACAGGCTTAAAGGCAGGGGGCATTACACAAGCCAGTTGGCATGACCAAAACTCATAGTGGCCCTCATGATTCTGAAAGGCGCTTCCTTGGGAAGTTCCAGCCTTCATACACGTGATCCGGTGGTAGCCGGAATGAAGATCAAGTTCAGTAAATAATTGGGTGCCACCCAATTCATCTAGGAGGTCATCAATGATGAATGGGAATTCGTCCTTAATGGTAAGCTTTGTTGAGGGCATAGTCGACACATTCGCTACCCTCTCTTTCAAGACTACGATCACAGAGAAGAGGGCTCATACTAGGTAGATAACCTGCATTAAGGAGTTCCCCGACCATTTTCTCAATTTCATTTTTTAAAAGGGGTGACGAGCGGATGGACGTACATTGGGGGGGAGGCTTCCTGGCACAAGGGGAATGAAATGATCATGAACACCATAGGAAGGGAGAAGAGGAGTCCTCGGGTGGAAAGACCACTTGATGTTTAGAAAGGATGGATTGAGGGTCTTGTGGCACCGAGGCTGTCTATGTTGCTTCAGCTGGCATGGAGTTGGAAATAAATAGAGTGACCCTTTGAGCAGATTTTCCATGCGATGGAACTAATGATCTCGTGAATCGAAGGTGATGCCTTTGAATTTATTGAGGACCCTCATTGGTCGAATTGCATGGTTATGTTTTGAAAATCCATGAGAATGCGACCCAAAGTTCATAGACAACCCGCACTCCATCATACAATGTCACAACCTCCCAAGGTCTACAGTAAAACATATGAGATTTAGTGGTAGTCACTAATTTGGAGACACATTTTCACAACGCCTCCACATTTCATGGAACCAACATCAAGTAATCATGATTTGGAAATTATTGACGACATGGATGTAGCAACGAATTTCTTGGGCACAACGCATGAATAAGTTAAGGCGTTTCCCACTATCAACCGTATCGATGACCTCGGCGTTTGATGTAACCGATTAGCTTGAGGGTTTGTGATGAGAAGCTAGTGGAGCATTGAGAGGGAAATTCACCCACTCTACCGCCATGAGGGTCCGAGGGGGTTAAGGCCGCTGGTTTTAGGGTGACTCCGCATAACAAGGGGAGTTTAAACATCCCTCCAAAATATCCCTTGGTATGTCCATAAAAAGATTTTTTTGTTTACATTTGTGGCCCAAGAAATATTTTTTTCATTACAATTATAACAAAGGTCTTTGAGTTGCCATTCAAACCACTTCAGCCCGGGTCAATTTTTGATCTTTAGTGGAGCAAAGGGAGTAGTGGTATTTACTATTTTAGTGCAAGGCATAAAGGAGGGTTTCCAGTTTTAAGAATATACAACTTGTTGTGCTTATTTATCTCTTTGCAGCCCCACCCAACCTTTTGAGGTCGGTGCTTAACATGGGCTTGAATCTCATCCTGGAGGCCACCGATAAAACACTCTAAAAGGCATCGACATGCCCTCCTGCTCGAAAATCCGCATCAGCCTATAAAGTTCCTCCACCTGCTCCATTGTTTCAACTTTGTCAAATGGCCCAAATGGTTGCCGCATAAAGCTGCTCATAAAGCTCACGGCCAAAGTGTGTCCAAGAAATTTACCCTTGATGGGAAGTTTTTCCATTGCCACCATTGCCAAACGTTCTTGATCTGGATGGAGAACACCATACCGGTTTGGCCAAAGTCATCTCAGAATGCCCTATAAAGAGAAATAATCTTCCATCTGGGTTACCCAACCAATGGGATACGAGCCATCAAATCACGTCCACCCATGGAAGGTTTATGTCATGTTGAAAGTGATGGTTTGGAAAGTTATGGGAATGAGAGGAATGTTCACCCTCAATATGTGGGGGTGAGTCAGAAGAATGGTTATCTATAGGGATATTCAGCTTGGCACAAAACATTGCAGTGAAGGATGCAAGTTGGGTGGTGAGGTCTTGTTTGATTTCATCCATTGAGGATTTCATGGTTGAATTTATGCACAACATTGGGTAATCGAGGTGTTTCAATTGTTGGTACTCTGAGATCTATCGTGCATTGAAGTAGGCTTCCAAGTATTGGCTACGTATGTGGGACATATACCCAGGGAACTGGGAGGGTGGGGTCAAATTTTTTTCCCAAAATGATATGTATGAATGTTATAAGGCCGAAGAGATTAATCCAATGGAATAGGTCCAAATAATGGTGAAAAAACTTCCACCCTTACACCTGTGGAGCTATAATTCTGCCCTCAAGAATACTGCAGTTAGATGAAATGCCCCAAATGCTTTAACCAAGAATGTGTAGTTACTTACAACCCAACACAGCTAACGACAATAGACTTTATCCTGCTTTAAATTATTTATCTGATGTCCCCAAGGGTTAGTAATTCAAGGGTTCTATGTGACAAGGGTTTCCATTCCCCTGGTGGGTTATAGCCTTTGATATACAAAAGGGTCCAATAGGTAGTAATCAGCCCAATATCTCGGAACAACTAAAGGAGGATAGATCAATTCTTTAGCTGTACTAATACCCGACTACCTGTGTACTAGAGAGTATATTCCCAGTTCGCTCTTGATGGCACTATACTGCATCGGGATTCTGTTTATCTAAAGAGGGCCCTCTGTGGAACGAATAATCACAATGTATGTTCCATGCTACCACCTAAGGGTACCCAAATAGGTTGCTGTGGGTGGGCTACCAGATGTGTTCTTAAGAACCACTTGTATTTCCCAGAACAATCTCTCTCAACCACAGTTTATGTGCTGTGAATACATCTCTATGGCTTAAAGACGCTTGAACATGTCTCTACTCCTAAAATGCCCACAATTTTGCCATTAAGGGAAAGTGCTCTGATACCACTTTTAGTATACCATATATAAAAAGTATGCGCACAAAAAAAAATGCTAGAAATGGCGTAGAATAACAACAATATAAATAGAATAATCACTCACAATAGCACTAAAAAGATATATGATAACAATAGAAATAACACTTTGATTTTGAAAGAAATGTTCACTGTCTCTTCGAGGGGTCAACCTCCAACAAAGCTCACATTACAATAATATCCAAGTTGGGTTCTCATACCCTTTCGACCCTTATTTATACTAAAGGTGTCTATCAAAAGAAGCATCTAGAGGAAGATCCTTCTAGAAGCGGAAGCTTATATTAGGTCTTCTTACATCCGCCTTATTCTATTTCATCGAAAGGCCTTATTAATATTGACCTTTATTACATCTGAATATATTGTTCTACCTATGTGCAGGTTAGGACCCTAACACAGTGTGGGGGAGATACCCGCACGGTACACCATGTAGGATTCCCAATGATTGGGATCCTGCATGATGCTTAGTCTTTTCCCATGCATGTTTCCCTTAGCACAAATCCTCTTGGTGCTTCCCTTGTCTCCCACAACAGCCTCCACATGTTATCACTTGCTTGATCAAAGAGCCTCTTGTGCTTAGTATAAATTTATTTGGTGCTTCCCTCTAGTTTGGTTGTTTCCCTCATCATTGATCTGCCTTTGCATCCATTCACTTTCATTATTTCCCTCATCATTGATCTCCCATTGCATCCATTCCCTATCTTATTCACTATGTGCATTTGGTGAAGCCTCCACCCATTTAAGATCTCTGCCCTCCTTCCTTGAAATGGATCTGTATGTGGAGCAGAGAGAGAGCCCTCCTTCCTTGAAATGGCTCTGTATGTGGAGCAAAGAGCGAGATCTTGTCATCGATCTCAACATATTCCTCTTTTGTGTGAGCACTATGGTTCTACATCTACATCTCTCTCTTTCATGTGAGCACCATGGTCTTTTCCATAGACAAAAGTGACTCCACCATGCTCTTCTATGACATAAAATCAAGATGGAACTACAGTGCATCTCCTATGAATCATTGATCCCAACTTAAGTTGCTTTGCGTTGATCCGTGTGACATCGTTGTGTGGTGGTTGTGGCTTCACCAAAAAAGGAGAAGTAAGTAAGCAGACACTTTCTTTTTCGGAAAAGATCCAATTGTCATCTTTAGAACTTCTTCCCACTCACCTCTATATGCTCTCATAAACACATAAGTTCATTTCAGAGTCAATATATTGTAGATTACAGAACGTTGAGGTAGTTTTTCCACATACCGCACAAATCCAATGAACATAGGTAAGTGCTACATTGTTTAATTTGTGGTTGAAGAATATACACTTAATTTCTAACAGAATTTCTAACTATGTGTTTCATATATCATTCAATGAACATACACTAAATTATTGTTTCAAGGTTACCATGAAATAAACTAAAGAAACTTAAGAGAGCACAACCATTGAAACATGAAATAAACTAAAGAAACTTAAGAAAGCGCAACCATTTTAATAGTTATTTCCTTGAAGAATAAACACTTAATTTCTATTAGATGTGTGCTTCAATAACCATTCAATGGACATACAGTGAATTATTCTTTCAACGCTAATATTAAATAAACTAAAGGAACTTGAAATTGCACTTTGTTTTTATTGTTATTTTCTTAAATAAAATACACTGAATTTCTATCTGTATCATTCATTACAAGCTTAAAATATCATATGGACATAGTTGTGGATAGTTTTGCACTTCAATTCTTTTCTAACATTGTTCACGTAGCTCCACATAGCTATAGTCATATTTATAATTTGTCTAAGTTGTAGAATTTCATTATATTGTTATTTTTAGTTTTAAACTCTTAATAGAGATTAGATTTGTTGTTTCTTTATTGACAGACATCCCCACATATAGGATTATGGGGAACTTTATTTTAGAAAAAAAAAAAATTAAAAATGGATGAACCACATTTTCTGGCTTCAACAATTACAATGGAATTAGTATATTTTTTTGAAAAATTACTAGGATGTTGGTTCATAAAGATTAAGGTAACCTGCAATGTTATATTATTTTTGAATTCTTGAAATAGCGTACAGTGTTGCCATACATTACATTCAAAACCCTTGTCAACTCTAAGTACCTTACATTCAAAACCCTTGTCAACTCTAAGTGAAGAATGAGAGCATGAATCTTTGGGAAAACATGATGTGTCCATAATGCATAGAAAGACTTGCAAGGGACAAAAAGAGAGCAATAATAAGTGGGCTAAAATGAAATATTTTTTCCTCACATCTTATGATTTCCACCTTGATCTAGAAACAGGATATAAACAAGGTTGTGTGGCAGCGCAGTCCCTGCCAACGAGGTTAGAAAGCAAATTGTAGAAAATGGGGTGGAATTGTAAATGAAATGAAGTGTTCTGTGCAAAATGTATATCACAGAAATGTTGTGTGCAACATGTTTATCACAGAAGAAGGGGAAAAAGTAAATGACTGTTGGCAGGCAGAGCAACACCTATTTTTTGAAAGTATATAGCAAACCTATTTTTTTGAAAGTATATAACAAAGTAAAAAATTTGTTGAGAGTGCAAGAATAAATTTGGAAATTTAAATGCATTTTCCATATGGACTGGTGAAAGATAAAAATATATGATGACATAAAATTAATAGGAGATAACAAATATAAAAATTTAAATTCATTTGTGAACATGGGGTATAAGTAAATGACGCTTGCATTGTTGAGCACCATTTATTTTGAAATATATAAAAAAAGAAAAGTTTGTAACATATAAAAGAGTAAATGCATTTTCCATACAGACTGCTGAAGGATAAGAATAAAAGTCTGTAACATATTAAAAATTAAATGCATTTGTCATACAGAGTGGTGAAAGATAAGAATAGAGTATGTAACATATAAAAATTCCAATGCATTTTTATTTGAAATCTGTCAAAAAATAAAAGTTTGTTACGTAGTACTGGAAATTTTTAAATATACAAAAAAATTAAAGTCTGTTACATATAAACTGGAATTTGAATGCATTTGTCATGTAGACTGGGATTGGGGATCCCGTGGACCATTAGAGAAATATGTACAAGAAACAAGATTGTGGAAAGAATATAGAGTGCAATAGCTGCAAAAGAAAATAAATGGAAAGGTATAAGTGTTGGCTTATACATCTGTATTTAAGAAACTGGAATAACTGGGTTGATAAACAAAGAAATATGCGATGAGTAAACTTACATCAAGGGTACATATTATCCCTTTGTCTATTTTATTGTGGATGTTGTTTCATTGATGTAACCGACGACTGCGGTTTCAAGGATGTCCTCCAAAGCTAGTGGAATGTTGGCAACTGTCTGTTATCTTTCGTCAGTGGCCTGTTTCAATTTCCTTTCGTGCCATTATTCAATGTAGCCTCTCATTGGGACAACTTTGATCTCATTCCAAATTTTTATGTTGAAAATATCGTTTTCTAATTCCTGGAAGTCGATAGAAAGATTAGAGAGAGCCTGATGAATTTCCTCATTCTGTACTGCATATTTGAATAGCCAGTCGTGGACGTGAGCTTGATAAAATTGAAGGATGTTGTAAAAAAATTCCAGAGACAAGTTCTTAAACATAGCAACCTGTTTATCGAACTCTTACCTAGTTAAGGGAAAGGAGTTTGCGATTAAGAGGGGGTCTTGGAAGTCGTTGGTTTTCACGACTAAGGGGGTCTTGGAAGTCGTTGGTTTTCACGACTAAGTCTATATTTGACAGCTTTGTGAATAATTTATGTTTCTTCGATATGGCTTGTTCACATGACTGAACAATGAGATGCAGGTTCTTTACTTTTTCTTTCCAACATGCATTCAATTGGCCGATCCGGTTTTTGGATGGAAGATCTTCTTCTCCTCTTTTTGTTTATGTCATATTGTTGACAATCTTGCCAAAAGGGATGACTATTTTTAAAAAGAAATTTTCTTCATCTTTTAATTTGACCTGCAAAAGATCGAGCAAGCTATGTGCCCTGGTTCCAAGGGAAGTGATGGTTTGTGATCTTTTCCACGCCTCGGTAACCAGTTCCATTCTTTTTTTGATATTGTTCTCCACATATCCTTTACAGGATGTGAGTAGGGTGGAGAATGCTTTTACATTGGGTGCAGGGGTGCCAGGCATGGCTATTTCCAAACGATTGACAAGCAATGGCATAGGAATGAAAGAGTCTTCCAATTCCTTGACTCGGTCATTCAATCTGGCATTCTTGGTCTTGATTCCTCCAATGGAATCATGAAGTGCTTCTTCGATCGCAGTGTGAAGTTGACAAATTTGGGACGGCCGCATGTTGGCAACATCAACCTCTGAATGAGAGTTTCCTTTCTTATTTTTAACATTTTTTTTCTCAATTATCAATTTTGTGTTCTGGCTATCAAAAACAGCACTCTGGAACATGAAGGATTCATCTTCGTCGGAATTTTGGGTAACGGATATGTCCATTGGATGGCTATGGTGGATGGCGTCTCCGGGATGATCAAGGAAGGGGAACATGGTATCCAGATCAATGTCAAGTTTCATGTTCTCATTCTGAATTTCCAGCTCTTCTGCCTACCCCACTTTTTTTTTCTCTTTTTCTCTACTGGAAGCTTGTGAGAACTATAAATTTTAGAGTGAGGAGGGTCGTTATCTCCTCCTCCATTTGAAGAAATCTGGGTTTCTTTGTTGTCGTGATGGGCCGTTGGAGCGATGCTCTGGGATGTCATACTTTTTGGAGTGGTATTTGCAGATTGAATACTCTTGTCACTAGGGCCTTTCCCTTGTTGTGTGTACAATTTAGTATAGCTTTGCACTGTCTCTACGTCGTCGGCATCAGAGGCAGGACCGTTGTTGACACTGTCTCTATTTTTGGGCAGGTGTTTATTTACAAAACAATCGTCGAGGCCAAGTGTTTGTAAATGTTGTCTAAAAATATCATAGGGGTTGAATCCTCCTATGTCTTTATCATATCTGAGGTTGGATATGTTAAAATGTTCTGCAAAATCGTCAATTTTGTTGACATTTTTCAACACGAACTCCCCTATTTTCCAAGGCAAAGGAATGAACTGTTTTTTTTTCTTCCTTTGGAATAGATGGAACTAGTAGCTGTATTGACGTGCTACTTCTGCAACAAACATTATGTCTGTAATGTGACATGGAAGGAGAGCAGGTTGTTCCATGGAGCCAAAAATTCTTATGACAATGTAATTATCCAAATGTTCGAGTGTCTCCTTCTTGTCCAAAAAACTAGTTTCCTGTTCATATATGCGGGGAGCATCTTCTCCTAACAACAAAACTTTGAAAACAGTCAAGAAACCATTAAAAACGTCATAAAAACAGTGGGAAGCCTTGTGCTTCCACAAGGCCTAGTACCAGAACATTACTGGGTGGAATTTGCAGTTGACATTCTTGGATAGAGACAGTTGCGGAAACCGACAAGAATGTCCTATTGTAAAAAATAAATAGGATGACATATAAAATTTCTTTTCCCTTTTGTAGCTTGACAATTGGGAAGAGATTTCATGGCAAATTAACCTGCCCCAATAAAAAATGGCTTGTTCGTTGACTGTGAAATACAAAATATAAAGAGCCATGCGTGAAACAGTACCTGTGGACTCCTGTCCCATTATTCTTGTAAACAACCAAGCAATTTTGCGAAATGGATTTCTAAATGAACTAACCTTCATGCTTGTAATATCTTCATAAACTAGATTCGGGTTTTCCAAAAAAAGGGGCAAGAGGTCCAATCCATTATTATGCTTTGCTAGGAACTGTTTGCAATCTTCTCCTTTGAACGTCAATGTTGGTTCCAACAATTTTAGCATCTGGCGGAAGACTTGAGGTGAAAAAGAAACATAAGAGTGGTCCTGCACTGGAATAATTATTTTCTCTATAATATATTTATCGATACACCAAGAGACCAGGTCCTTACAGTAAAAAACCTTAGGGACATAGCCTGCATGAGAAATCTCGTAGGTCCAAATTACTTGGTTCTCTGCGGCAGAGGTTGAGTAATAAGAAAATGCCTTGGACCAGTGGAAGTTCTGGTCCTCGCACCTGAAGATGTTCACTATATCTCCACAGAATTGTTGTCGAGCTGATGCCATAGGTTTATGAGAAGGTTTCTTTGCTGCAGATGATGGTTTAAACGAACAGTTAGAGATGATAATGTAACTTTTCGCTAAATCTTGGTTAAATGCTTATGAATGGAAAATCTCCTCGAGCCTTTCGCTGATTAATGATAATCTTTATTGGTGGTTCATGATGAACTGTTAGCAGTAAAGTTTATTTATTGCATATTTAGAAATGCGAAGGTGGCAGGTAAGGTGAAGAGCAATTAAGGAATGGAGGTTTCATGAACATGCGAAGGCCACGCCGTGTGAACGGGATTTCATGATTTTGAAATGAACACTCAGAAGGGATAATATAATCCCCCTACAAATTTTGTTTTAATGCGCATCAATACGAGATGTCCTCGAGCCTTTTGCCCATCAATGAAAATCTATACGGTTTCTGCATGATGACCTGCTAGAATTAAATGCCAGTAATTCCATATTTAGAAACAAGAT
>SNQJ01S0036263.1:140791-172236 GCA_010110895.2 Picea sitchensis
CCCAGTCAAGTTATCTCTAAGGTCTCACTGCCTTTCCTTAACCACAGCTTCAACCAAGCTGTATCAGTTAAACGTACCCATTTATTCATTCAATCATACTCAGGGGTTTACTGGCCTCTTACCAACCATACTGGTTTCCACAACTACTCTTTTTCTGAGCAGCCCTGGGTTAGGCTCATCCTAACTCTTACGATACTTCAACATGCTTTAGTAGCAACTCTTTGCTCATAATGAATCATGAACATGTGCATCCTACACTCTTCCATTATGTTATCAGAATGGTCAATATTCGGTTATTAGTCTTCTATTACTTACATGATTCTTTCAAAATGTAATCTAGGATTCTTATACATGGATAGGCCTTGCAGCCCATTGTCCAACCTTCAACAATTATCAGGGTTGTGACCTTGTTCTTCTGACAAAGATCTTATACAGTTCCTCCACCGGGAACTCCTTCAGCATGCAACATCCTTGTTGCAGATCCATCACCACTTGTGATGGCCTTAACCTTGAGTCAGCCTTTTAGTGGTCTACCAAATATTCCCCTTAAGTAATATAAACATGCATATTTGTTAACTTACATCTATGATGTACTTAACCGCTTTCATAATCCTAAGCCTGTATGTAGCTATCGTAGGTATATTTCATAGCCTACATACATTTCCATTTTTTTTTTAAATTAGTCATCTCAAGATTGTTCACAGTCCTTCTCATGTGATCTTCAAAGGCATAAACATTTGCCTCTTACCATGACATCAGAGCATCCTCACTCGTTTACTCTTTCATTTAATTGCACTGGATTTTCTTGGGGGAATGGAGTACATTCCCCTTAAGCTATCATTCAAGACAGAACCTTTGTGACTCTTCAGAATGGAGTCAACCATGTATCCATGGTATTCATTCAATTTTGGCAAGTGTAATTCTTGCCTCACATTTCACTTATCAGGGCAATCATATTGGACCTCTAGTATACGTATACTTTTACATCATACATGTGCATTACTTTCACATTTAATATCATTCATACCTTACCGGTATTAATATCAGGCTTCCTATTATGAAGCTTCACAATGCATTAACCTCATGCACTCAAGTACAATTGAACACAGCTAAGTATTCATCATACTAGTTCACGCCTTCTCCTCACGTGACCACGATCCGAACTAAAAGGCGCTTCACATTTCGTGATTTCGGTATTTCTATTGTAAGGAACTTTGGTTCCTCAATTCCCCGAAACCCGATAGGCCGAAATGCCGACCTCCGAAATGCCGAAATGCTGATCCCCGACGTTCTCCTCCAAGGAGGTGTCTCCCCGGCTCATCGCATTTCATGACTTCGGAACTCCCGATGTCAAGTGTTCTGACTTTTCGTCTGTGGAGTTCCCGAAATACCGATTCCCAATATCCCGATATGACTGTAGCCCCACTCCTCTTTGTGTCGCATTGTTGAGACTTCGGGGTTTTCATCCCCGAGAGTCCAGATTCCTTGTCTCCAGGACTTCCAAAATGTCGAATCCCGGTATGCCGAAATGTTAGCTTCCTATCGCGTCCCTTCAGCGCCTTTGGGATTTTGCGTTTCACGATCCCGTGATGCAAGGGTTGCCTAGTCCTTGCTCCTTTGACTTCTCGGTACCCAAAATACCGGCGTGCCGCTATTGAGAGATCAACGACCACGATCCAATCCGCATCCTACAACCCTGATCCTTTTTNGGGGGGGGGGTCAAGAGTTTCAAACTCTTTCCCTTCGCATCCCTGGTACCAGGTGTGCCTAAATGGCTCCCTTAGGGAATTTTCCCGAAACCTCAATCCTCCACCACTTGTCCTCTAGTGATGAATGGTCCCGACGCTTTTGGGACTTCGTGGCGCGGGACCTCTAGTCTCCCGAACTCTTACCTCTCGGACTCCCGGTATCCGAAATTGTGAAATTCTCTCTAGACGATCAATGGTTCAGATCGCTCCTTGATCAATGGCTATGATCTTTTCATGAATTTCTCATTGCTTATCCCAAGTCCTTTGTTTTTTCGAAATTTCGGTATCTCCTCGCAACTAACTAGTGCGCTACTTCTCCAAGATCGAACAACCTGAAACATTTCGGTTCTTTCTTAATGGATCTTGACTCCCGATCCTATCCAATCTTCAAAATTCTTTTCTGAAGGATTTCTCCTGCTATCTCTTCTGAGCTTTTAAGTTACTTACAGGACTAATCTCATAGTCATAACTCATACGGATATTACCCTCTCTTTATGGGAACAACCAACAAGGGTCACTCTTGGGAATTAGGAACAGTCCCAAAGGACTCCTCTTAATCTTGCTCAAACAGATTATCCTTGTTGTTGATCCTAACCATTATAGGTCAGGTAATCTGACCCTACATATTTTCATCAGTCCTCTCAATCATGAGGAGTTATAGGCTCAGAGTTTAGTCTTTTAATAATGTAGTAATCATAACTTCCTAAGGATCCTGCCAGTCCTTACCAGATTTCCCAAATCATGAAGGAGTTCTTCATTTGGATCTTAATTCTTACCTAACCAGCCATCTCAATTGCAAGAAACTCTACCTGTTTTAGTAGGTAGCCATCGTCACGCTATAACAGAACAACACAGTTCATGTCCCTTTTCTGGCTAGTGCAACTTCATAGCACAATTTATTCCATATCTGTTATTCACACTCAGGTCTTATCAGTAATATTGATCAGTTCATTCCTACTCCTATAAAAGTAGTTATCATTTTGACAAAGGAACAATATAATTCCTTTGCTGGAATTCAACAAGAAATCCCAAAATCACAGGTTCAATTTGCAGCCCTTCTCCTCAAGGAGTAAATGCAGATAACAACATCTCCTTACGTGGCTCATACATGAACCCAAGCAGGCCAAGTGTTGTAACCATGCTCTGATACCAATTTGTCACACACCCACTACGGGAACTAATATTTTTCGGCTTTTTCCTTCCTTTCACCGAGGAACAGAATCCCCGAATTCCTATGGGGCCTGATGCAGACCCTATGATCCCTTATCCTTACCCATGTGATCATTGGCCATGACCACAGGCCTTACCAAAGAGGTGCTTTTGGCTTTCGCGATTCGGGAAATTGTGATGCATGTGTTCCTCTGCTCTCTTGTCTCTCGAAGTGCCGAAATTTGAAAGGGACCAACAGTTTGTCACATCTAACAATGCCTCGGATTAAAACATGACATCCCACCTTTCGGAGTTTCGGATACGGGGTTTTTGCGGTAGAAGAGGATGAGGGGTTCATACCCTTCGATTTTTCGGGTGCCGAAACACCGAAAAGCCAAATCTACATGCGCTAAGCCGTATCGAGATTTCACAAGTCAGGAATTTGGGATTAGCGTGTACCAGGGACTTGCTTCTAGATATCCTGGGTGCCGAAATACCGAGACATCAATACTTATCCATGCTATTATTATTTCGGGGTTTCGCAAGTCGAGGTTTCACGACCGATGAGTACAAGGGAACTGACCCTTGGGTTTCTCGGGTGCCGAAACACCAAAACATCCAAATTCTAGACACACTATGTCATTTCGGGGTTTTGCAAGTTGGGATTTTAGGACTGGAAAGTACAAGAGACTTTCCCTTAGATATCCCGGGTGTCGAAACACCGAAACACCATATCTCATCTGCCCTATTATCATTTCAGGGTCTAGCAAGTCGGGATTTTGGGATATGCGCAGACATGAGGTATCGCACTTAGGTTTCCTGGGAGCCAAAACTCTGAACCATATATCCTCTAAACTCACTTCGGGGTTTCGCAAGTCGGGGTTTTGCGTTTCGGGACTTTGTGAGTCCTGTTGCTCCAATTCCTTGTCCTCTCGTACTCCCGTTACCTGAAGTACCAAATCCTGAAATTCCGGTCCTCCTTCTTCTAAGTGAGATCAATAGCTCAAAGCCTCTCCTGATCCAATGACTCAGATTATTTCGTGGTTTTATGGGTCAAGAGTTCAGAACTCTTACCTCTTGTTTTCTCGGTAACCGAATTACCGAAATCTCCTTTCAGGGATTTCCTCGAAACCTCCACCGCTTGCATCTTTCGGAACTTCAGGGTTTGCGATTTCCCGAATCCACCACGACCAAACTCTTGGTCCTTCAACCTCTCGGTATCCGAATCCCTGATGGGTTTGGATCTCTGCCATGTGTCCTCTGAAATGGACGGTCCTGATCTTTTCGGGACTTTGACGAGTCCTCACCTTTGCGTATGCGAGGCTTAAACCTCGTGCAGCTTCCCCTAGATCCGATGGCTATCGGCTATCCATGCGAGATCTAACGGTAGCTGTAGCTCCTCCCTGAGCTCATCCTTTCTTTCTTTTCCTTGGAAGATTTCCAAGTCTTAAAGGTCTCAGCCTTCGATCTTCTACTTCAAGCCGACTATTGGGTCTCGTCAGCACTTATGAAAGGTGTTGTCCCTCCTGATATTTCTCAGCTATGAAGGAATTAAGAGCTTTGTGCTCTTTCTCCTGGGCTTGACTCTTAGAAGAGTCTTCCATGCACCCCTTGCGCTCATTCGTCAAGTCTAGGACTTGAGTGAGTCTCGATATTTACTTGCTTCGCAGGGAGCCTATGAATAACTACACTACCCCTCCTGAGCTTAACATAAATCGTCCTCCAAGGGACTCTAGACGACTAGGAAGGTTGGCATGTGTACATGAGACTATGCCTAAGGTCGACGAACTCACCGTTCGTGGCTCTAACTCAAGCCACCTCAGGACACAAGTATTTACGAGTACCAATCATGTCCTATCCATATAATCTCTTACTGGCCTAATTATATAGCCAAGTAGTAAGGAAAGAGACACAGTATATCCATTCATAAATCAAGCATAATTCCCGAAACATACACCATATAACCAAATTCATGCCCAGTTACAGCTAAATTACATAGAGTAAGAAATCACTTATCTATTACAGGTTGTCACCAACCAACTGACTGTGGGTGTTCGTCCTTCCACCCGACCATAGGCTCAGAGGCATTCAATATTAGCACTATGGAAACCCCCATGCCAAGCCATGATATCACTAGGGAACTCTCACTCTTCTCGAGGGTTCTCTCTCTATTTCAGTTTCTATTCGGGTCCTGTTTTCTGCAACTCAGAGCTTTCTCACTCGTTTGTGGCCTCAGCGAGGTTTCTCAGATGCTCTTTGGCATCAAGCTCGCGGCCTTTTGTTCATGATCCGCTGGAGAGATTCGCACCTCTCCCTTGCGAGCTCTCGTTCTCGTCTCTGTTTTCCTTCTCCTCTCCCATGTGTTCCTCTTACCTTGGACAGTTTCGCCAACCTATCTTGTTCCTTCTGTCAGAAGGAAACTCAGGTCTGTAGGTCCTTCCAGTACTTTAGGCTGACAGCCCATGTTTCCATTCATGGGGGGGTGGTTGGTGATTCAACCACCATTCTTTCTTCATTGATCGCTTTCCTTTCCTTGGGATTCGAAGGAGGTTTTTCATCCTTATCATGAAGATTTGGGGTTATTTGATATATGAACCCTCTTGTATGGTTTTCACATTCTTCCTCTAGTGATATCATGGCAAGTACTTTCAAGGATTCACCCCCACAGTCAGTTATTGGCAACTCAAACAATAATACATTTACATTTTCCTCATGCATTAGCATGGTAATTCTTATTCTATGATTAATTACAAATTGGGGGAAACAGGGGTGTTACAGAGCCACAGTTTTGAAACCACACCTCTTAGTCTGCGGAACATGCAACATGTTCGACGTCTCGCTTGTACTTGTTGATACTTTTTGGGTGCTACAAACCATGTATTGCAAATGGCATCAACATATCCGCCATGCCATAGATGAATATATAGCCTAGGAAAATTGTTTAGTAAACATAGTAAGAGCAGAGAGTATGCATCTTTACCTTTGGCCTTGTCGGTCTACCGATGTCTGGGATGACTGACTGCTCATGCCCGTGTCACTAGTCCAACTTTTTGTGATGCAAACAAGTGTAGATGAACATCAAGACTATACAAGCATATGCATTGTATATTGTCCATCGGAAGGACCAAATAACCGTAAAACTGTATGCATCTAAATTTTTTAACTGGAGAAATGTTTAACAGTAAATGGGGCATGAGCGCGGGGCACCATGGCCAATATGTATATCGCGGACCCCCGGAAGCCAGGGGACCAATCTTCAACCTGCCAGCCTGGCACCCGCAATCGAGAAAATGGGTAAATATGGAATAAGGTAGAAGAAGGACCACATATGTCAATCCGTTAGTCCACCAACCGACGCACAAAGGAATTTTCGGAAATCACACTAGGCAGATGAATTAGAAAACAAAAGGCATAATGGAAAATGGAAAAATTAGAAATAGGGAGCGCAGAAAGGCCCATTATTGTGAAGTCGTCGTTTTCAAGTCTAATATTATATGCCCCCACCCGGTTTGTATATTTAATTTACCAGCACACTTGGTATACCTTTTAGAAGATTGTACCACAAAACCCTCTATTGTTGCATAGAAGAATTCATCTCCTTGTCCAAGCAACCTATTTTTTCCAAGGCAACAACGCTAAAGATGCAATGGACACTAAGGCAAGTTAGTATGAAGACATACATCTAAAAGAAAAAGAAACGGGTCTATTTACCCACCAAAGAGTCCTTCGCCATGTCCAACCATTCTGTTTGTTTAAATGCAGCAATGCAACACAAACACAACGAACATGAACTAGCTTAGTATACAGAAAGGAACGCATCTAACCAAGATAACTTACCATGTAGGAAGGCATGCAACTAGTTTAACACATACACAGACCATAAATGAAATACAAAACAACGCAATACGAAACAACAGTACAAGCATGCACCTTTCTATATCCTCTTCAGCCGATGCAGTCAAGACTCCCTCCTTTTCTCCAGCTACTCTATTTGTTTCAATGTGGGAATGCACAAAATTCAATGAACATCAATAGAAGCTGGTATTCACCAGAGAACAAGCAATATGTACATACAACAAAACTGACTCAATGAACAATCTAGAAAGGTAGAAACATGAACCTTTGTGCTTCTCTATCCATGGCTGTAAACATGTAGATTTTTTTTCCCGACCGAAAATATATTACAAGGCATAAAATATCACGCAATTGCATGGCCGCAACTAAACGATTTCTGGTTTTCCCTAGCAATTTATCCAAATATTCCCTTTAACCATGTTCTTTATCCTCTACACAGACTGTTGTGCCTACGATACAAGTTCTCAGTTTTCCATGGAAAACTACCTAGACATGAAAATGTAATCTTGCAGAACCTTTGTTGCACATATCATATCTCAAGCACAACACAAATTGTATCGTGCGCACACCAGTGTATGTAGAGGAGAAAGAATATGTAATGTCATATCCGCACATCTGACCATACATGGTTTATAAATGTAGCTTGCATACATATGCTTTATTCCAACAAAAAAACAACGGATATTGTAACTTCACATGTAATCCTCGAACAATTTTGCATGCAACTATTTTCTTTCATGGCAGGACTGGAACACTAGCAAAATCTCACAGAATAACAAATATCGGCCTCGCTAGACATGGAAAATAACACAACTGCATGTCGACTTGTGGATGCAAGGGCTGAACACCGTAAAGCACCCCAAATAAACAATAATAATCCAAAAAAGAAGAAAAAAGAAAAGCTCCAACAACCACCGTTGCACCCCAACCCTACAAGGTCAAATCAAAAAAAAGAAAACATCAAGGACCAAACCACGGAGAAAGCACGAACATGTTGAACTGCACCCCCAAGGCCCCAAAGCGCAAACCCCGGCCAAACAAACAGAACCAGTAACCCACGAACCAACAAGAACCACCGAGCTAGTGAACAACATATGTATCTCCAACTGCAGATACATGCAGCCCAAGCAAAGAAGGAACCAAAAACATACAAGGAACATGCGACTACAAATAAGCAAACATTCTTACTTGCAAACTGCAAACACTGAACAACAAACAAGGAATACAAAATGAAACTATGGCATCGAAACTTACTCCGAAATGATGAAATGCAGAAGCGCAGGTTGAATCGCGAGTGAAACAACAACAAACAACAACCGAGAAACCAGAGAAGAAGAAGCACTCACCGAACTAGTAAACAATGTATGTAGCTTCAACGATTACGAGGATGAAACATACAATGGCAGCAACCAACAAACCAATGAAGAAGAAGAACTCACTAAACTAGTAAACAATGTATGTAGCTTCAATGGCAGAACAAGGATGAAACATACAATGGCTATTGAACTGGCAGTGGACAAACAAGACTGTGCAAATTCACTGTAACTGCATAGAAAATTTCAAGGAAAAATGTACTCCGAAAAACGTGTTTACATAAACATTTAAGACTGTCAGGCTGTCTAAGGACCTCGCGGTATGAAAACATTTAAGCTGTCAGGGGTGTTGGAGGACGTCGCGCCATGTAAACATTTACGCTGGCAGGCCTATTGAGGCATCTTGGAATAAGTGTCAATACATTTCAACAAATATACATCCACCAAAGACACTATAAACTTTGGAATTCTCAATCACTACAAAGCTTGGATATCAAAACATTTCAATATGCTTAGTACATATCAAAACTTACGGATATATTCGGCTAGTAGAAAATTCTAATACAAACATTCGAACTAATGCTAGCATTAATCGACCTTCAATCAATATACAGGGAAAATATATGATTAAAAAAAACTGTCTACGAGAAAAAGTTCGGATATGTTGCCATATAGTGCATTGAGAATAGCAAAGCCGGCAATAAGACCTCCAATCTCTTATCCAAACATATCAATACATATATGTTACTTTTTATTTTATAAAAATATATGTTTTTAATTCCATAGCTCCAACAATAGGTATTGTGAAAATATTTCGGGTCAAATCACAAACTAATATGTAGTCAGCGCATTATCGATCGCTATAGTCCCTCTATGAGTACGACAGGGACTAATAATAAAAACCTCAAAGTGAATACATCAATTAAGCCAAAAAAATCATAAAGAAATTTTACCAGTGAAATCACCTCCAATCCTAAAACAACAATAAAGTTGTAAGAACACAAAGAAATTTCTGGGTTCCTCGCCTTTAACAATGAAATCGATTGTTGGACGTGACAGGATCTCTCTCCAGAGTTTAAAGGGACCTGATCGCCCCTCTCCATAGTCTAACGGATATCGATCCTGGATTCCATACTTTTTTCTCCACTTCCAAAGATTAGAACAGTAAATACCACCGAATTTGACCAAATGAACTTAGTACATATATGCAAAAAGTGTTTAATTGATAAAGTACCCGGACAAGTGTCATTTAATGTAAACACTTTAAATCATCATCTGGGAAAATCTAAAAATGTTCATTTAGTTGTATATTCAAATAATTATATATAGTTATATTTTTTAATATTTAAACTTAACAAGTTAAATGAGATTGCATTCAAATCAAAATCCATTTTAATCTCATATGTATGATATATCTGAAGTTAACATGAATTCGTTGATATAAGTACTTCACATCGCTTAGATTTGCATGTATTTTTAAGCTAATAACTCTGCTTCAGTTTTGACTGCGGGAGTAACTCTGCAAACTCTAAATTATTGGGACGAGATGGAATTACGGAGATTGAAAACCTTTAAATAGAACTCTTCCTGCAACTTGTTCATTAACGCTAAGCCAAAAACAAGTGAAATAATGCAAAGTTAACCTTTGCCCGTGCAAAACATAGTGTTAACACAATCAAAAGATTTAATGATTTTGAATTTTCCTTGGAGCTCTGAATATTCTTTCCTCTTCAAAATGCTTAATTTGCTATTTAATTCCCTGTTTTACGTGGTTATTAACTTAATGTTGATGTCATACGATTCAATATCTATGTTTAATAGGATATTAACTACAAGTGTAGTTACAATACAGTAAAAGATTTATAACCGTATTTCTGTGTGCGTTTTATTAATAGGATAAAAAATTCGCTGAATTAGGTATCTATATTTTGAATAACTATTTTTATATTTAATAAATATGTTTTGATAATTTATGATATTGGTGATAATTGTGATAGTTTATTAAGNTAACCGTATTTCTGTGTGCGTTTTATTAATAGGATAAAAAATTCGCTGAATTAGGTATCTATATTTTGAATAACTATTTTTATATTTAATAAATATGTTTTGATAATTTATGATATTGGTGATAATTGTGATAGTTTATTAAGATGAATTTTATTTTAGTGAATAAGTAGAATGAAAAAAATTAATTAATATGTTAGTTTAGAAAGTTTAGAATTCAAACTCTAATAACTAAAATCCTGAATCAACTTTCTATATTCTTCTTTTTATAAAATTTTAATTTGGTAAATTTTATTATTGAATTCACGTTTTGAATTCATGCGTAGTACTGGCTTAAAAGTTGTAAGCTGAGCGGGTAACATTCGTGCCTATTTAACATTACTCAAGTCTTCATGTTGCCTACCGGGAAATCACAAACCCCGTAAATGGTGAGCACAATGAAAAGGTCTGTATTGTTATCACTCTATAATTTCTTGGCTGAAGAAGAAATTGATGGAGGTAACTGTTTCAACCGCTTGGAGTCTTGGATATAGCCCTCCAAGACTCAGAGAGGGCTCTCTCTATATGATTTAACTTGGTATGGAATATGATAGATGTCAGGCTAGCTATGAAAGTATGGGGTTGGGGTTTTGGTTTTTAAATAGTTGGTTTGGGACAACAAGGAGGACCATTGGGCAAATGGGGTCAACAGGTCAAAACTGAGTGAATGAATGAATAACTAAGAACATTTGTAACCAAGCAAGGCAGCCATGATAGTCGATCTTAATATTTGTAAGATGAGAAAGAAGAATGGGTTAAGAATCATCTCAAATGCAGAACAACGTTCGTTTGAATTCTACATTCAATTTGCATAAGAAAACATAGACATTGCTTTAAGCCAAATCAGGGTGTACAAGACAAATCCTGAGAATAATTTTCTTATAAACAATGATGGAAGAAAACAATATGAGAAAAACTAGAAAATGACAGTTTACGTCGGAGAAACTTCACCACCAAATCATAACACAAGAATCTGGAAATCCAATATCTTAATATTCATTCAACATCACTTCAGCCTGCTAGTCCTCTTTACAAAACAAAAAATATGTTTCTGGGTTATCTTCCTATCTGGTCCCTCCAGGTCGCACTTCCTCCCAGGTCGAACCCCCCGTACCTCCAATTCATCCCATATATAACAGTTTATGGCCACATTAGATCCCTATGCATCGAACTCCTGCAGCCTACAATAGTGGATCTGTTCCTATCTTTTGGCTGACGTTTTAAATGCTAGGAGTTTGAAATCTTTACTTCATTCCAAAAATAGAAAACAATTAACAAACCAAAACGACACATGTAAATTGTCTTCGAACTGTTATAGCTAATGAAATCAAACTCCTTAAAATATTGAATGCTGGAACTGCCATTTGTATTTGCCGAGTTTTGCTTAGAGCCTGGAATTGCTCTGCCACCTGTGACTGCATCATAAAATTGATGACAAACGTAATAGATTGACAACTGTGTATAAGCCTAATATTTTGTTTGCTACCAAATGTCTTGTGCTCCTTCTTAACCACTCGGACAAATCCCTTTGATCGTTAATCTGCTCATTTAAATGCCTCTGCCATCTGTCGACGAGATGCTTAAAGGCTTCCTGGCTATGCTCCTATAAATGCTCAACCATCTCATCTTTTATTCACTAATTCTTTGCCTTATAATCTGGGATCTGATTCTATTTACCGATTTTTGTCATTGCCACGTGTCCTAGTTCCTTTCAAACTTGCCATCGAATGATAGGAAATATTCATCCCGTAAAATATACAACAATCCTCAGGAATTGTGAAGTGATTGTTGCATCATATTCCAGGTTTTCTATAGGGTATTTCGCGGCTTCCTTTTCTGTCTTCCACATATCATCAAGGTTTTCCAGTTCTTCTGGTGTACTGTCAACTTTTTCAGATTTTTGGATGCAGCTTTGGCACTTGTGTGTGCGCTATCGCTTTCTTCTCTTTGACAATTGAGCAGGCACCTGCAAACATTTGTCATTTAGGACCTTCATTAACATATGCGGTCTTCATGGCGAGCGTCCATTGCATCTTTTGCTCTACATCAACCACTTCAAGTGTCTACTTGTTCAACACTACAACCATACATCTGAAGACAAAAATATGACCGATCTGCAGACTCTTTTTTTTTGTTGATCAACACCCTGCTCAAAACTTCTATATTCAACTGTCATCACAAAGAAAAAACCTCCACGATGTAAAGAAAGAGAAAATTTGCAAGGATAATGGCTCACGCGCGAGTGTATGAACCGGTTTTCTTTAACACTTAACTAATCCATCTGTTTAAAGCTCGAATACACCCACAAGCTGGGAAACCAATGATGAAACCCTTTATGTTTGCTAATGACACCTATGTGACGCATTGTTTGCTTTGGACATTTAGCAGTTTGCTCTCCATTTATTCTACATCTTTCTTTGGCGCCAACGAATTCACCTCTGCAAAAATTGACATAAGCAAAGGCACATGCGGGCTGAAAATGAAAAGATACTTGCGCTTTTTCTTGGCTGGGGACTTGCTGTGTTTATTTTTCCCTGTGGCAATAATCCCACATGCATGTGGTAAAATGAAATTTTGGTGTTTATATGAGCCAACAATCAAATGGTCTTTCGATGAAGTGAGCCCGAGGCTATGCTTTGGAGTTTGGCATTGGCGCTGGCTTGTGTGTTTGTTGTTGGTTTGTGAAATGGTACTTATTCTCGGTGTTGAGTATTTGGAGGTTGGCCCTCGGCCAATATACTTTTTGGAAAAATATTTGTCAAACAATTTATATTTTGATAAACAAGACAAAAAACTCTGCATAAAGGCCGAGGGGCCAATTTTGGCTCAAAAGACCAAATTTTGGCTAATAAACCAAACTTTGTATTTACCCACAAGAATAAAATTTTGCCATTCAAACCAATTCATATTTTTTTTTCTAAAAATGCACAAGAACTTTCTTTGTAGCTCGCGTGTAGGTACTCATCTTATGCTTGGTCAGTGTCGTGCGCTTTTTATCTGTCGCCTTTACATCTTCGCTGAACGTCATGAGAAATAGTGTTATGAGCAATCTGCTTTATGCCTTAAATAGATAGATATCAGTCAGAGTACTGATTTCCCTATTATAAGGTCCTAACACGTATAAATCAAATCAATTTCCAGTAGTGCCACAACATAATCAACAAGGCAACCTACATAAACCTAGTCCTCTCTAACAGTCCTTGTCCAATTTCATACACGTTAGAAGCCCTGAATCATGTTTCTATAAATTAACTTTGGCACACTTAGATTAAGCTTGGGCATTTAGGTTTATGTTAAAATATGAAAAATCTTTTAATATGTAAATAATTTTAATTTAGCTAAATTTATATAAAAAAATTGGAGAAATATAAATGGAATGTTTTTAATATTTATATGTTTATTTATAATTAAATTATTTAATACGAATTGTTTCAAAATATTTTTTTCCTAATATTCGTAATCATTAAAAGACATTTTTAAATCATTAAAAGACTTTTTTTTAAGTTTAAATGGTGTAGTTAAACTAAAATTATCATCAAAGAATATATAAAATAAATAATTTATAAATGCATTAGATATTTAATATGTTCATAGTTTAATTTGTAAGATTAAATTGTCGGCATTAATACAACACAATCATATTATTCATTATATTTTTATTATATTTGTAAATAAAAACCATTTATCTATTTCTTGATTATGATTAATTACATTGAAAATAATTAAAATAGTTTTCCTTTAAGTTCCATTTCAATGTAAATTTTTAATAATTAATTAACTAAACTAAGCAGGGACTATTTCCCTTGTTTATTTATGTGTTTCTACCTCTCTTCATATTCCTTCCCTACTCACTTGTTTTGAACACTCTTTAACCTTCATGTATATTTCATAAAGAGCTCAGAGGCCATTTATTTTGCTTTTGGAGTGTTTTCCTCCTACTACGAATAACAAAATGTTGGGTGGTGCATGTATATGATAGTATACTAATAAATATTTTCGGCTAAATTTGGTTGGTTTTATTACAAACTTTCATAGCATGTTTTATGATTTTGGGATCTTCTATGCTAACAAAAGAGAGTGGGATCACATATCCCCAGCATGGCTTATGTGTGGACAGATGCGTGCCCATCGTCTCATTCTATCTGCATGACTAACATTCTTCTTTTTCCTTTTTGTTTCCTTGGTGTATTTACATATTATACTATTCATTTCATTTCATTTGTTTGAGAGGCATAACCACCACAGATATATATCATTCTCATGTTTCCTCCTTTTGTGTAGAACAGTGAGTTGAGTTGTGGTCTAAATTATCTTAAAATTGTCACTATAGAGAATGGTTTTTATTAGGCTGTTGAATTTTGATACTAAAGGATTTCATGTATAGAAAAGCATTGTAGATCGTTGGTCATGTATTTCTTACATATGTCATCACCTTAGACAATGATGAATAAAGTTACATATGTAGATCGTTGGTCATGTAGATCTTAGACAATATAACAACATATGAATAATCACCTCATTTTTTTTTGACATAGAGGAGTGGAATATAAGTGTTATTTAAAATTATGAGGTCTTATTAAATCACCTCAAACTTATATTTAGCCTTATCCAAATCTATCCACATCCGTGATGATTTTGACCCTAGAGATCAAGGTTAAAACAAGGACAACCACCATAATGCCATAATGGAAATGGGTAGAGCTAAAATATCATATATGTGTTAAATTTGGTCTGAGAGAATATAACACAATATCAATAGCCCCTAGTTCTCGGAGAAAATCATGTCAGAAATTAAGCTAAGTTGTTCAAGTTGTGAGGTCATATCTACGATGTCAAATCATCTAGGATTCGTTCCTTATTTTATCTCCACCTGGGATCCATTCCTAGTTTTGTCTACATCCAGTCAACACAAATTTGATCTCTACAATCTTAAAGCACCCCAAAATTTACATATAGTTTTATGGGATCTTTCTCTATGATTAAATATAAAGTTAAAATACAAATACGTTAACATAGATCCGAGAAAACCAACCAAGGATTCGCATACGATAGATTGACAATCAAGTATTCATAAACAATTATGAAACAGAAAAACAGCTCTATCAAAGGAAGAAACCAATTTTAGAGGGGAAAACATTGCCCACAAATACAATTTCAACAAATGTGTCATTCATTTTACACGTAAAATTGATTGTTTGAATAACATCTTCCTCTAAGACAAGAAGCCCCATTAGTGATGTAACTCCCTCACATCACTATATATCCACTTTGTGACACAACAATCCATTTAAATTCCATTGGATTGACTATTATAAGTCTCAGGTACTAATTATATATATGTACATAACATATACAGTTAATGAAACATACAATTCAAGTTAAACTTCTTTGGCTCAACAATGATAAGTCTCAGGTACTAATTTTATCAATATCAAGAAATTTGAATAAATCATACCTTTGTATCCAAAGGTTGGTGTGGTTGTTTTCTTTTCCAAACGAAGCCACATCTTGGTCCAAAATTTAGTGGGTCTCAAGATCCAGATTGAAACTCGCCTAGAGAATATCACCAACAAAAGCACTTTAAGGACCAAGGAAGTTATAACCTTTCTCATTGTTTCTACTTTATTCAATACCATGCCTAATCAATTCCTCCTGAAATAATAATACACAAATAATATACCCCTCCTCAGATGACATGATACATTCATAGATAATATAGGCAGAATATCCATGATTTTGTTACAAAAGAAGATCCCTTATCGACGTAAAGCTCAATTTCTCTTTTTGTGGGCCTGCAATTCCAGAGTGTTGAACAAATGTACCACATTCTAACCAACCAAATAATTGTATTTGAGAAATCATAGCACAATCCAATTTTCCATATTTTTCCATTTTGAATTGTTGAACTTGTGGTGCAAAATCTATGATTTTTAATTGAATAGGATCCAAAACACACTACACATTATGCACCCAAAGTGGGCATGATAGGGACTAAAGTATACCATATTTTTATGGATTAAAAAGGGTTGTTTTACCTGCATGTGAATTTCCCACATCCCACTAAGCCCAACTACTACAGCATGTGCATATTTTTTCTCCACCGCAGAAGAAACCTTTAAAAAGCCTGGCACCAATTTTTTTTGTATATCTATATGGAATCTAATATATTTCTTGTATCTGTGTATTGCAACATATATATTGCGAAGGAAAAATATTTAGCTTATATTCCTAGTTTTTCAGTAAATACAACGCCTATACACAGAACAATGAATCTGTTTATGGTAGTTTTATGAAGTCTTATGATGTGATTTTTTTATTTCTTATTTTCAAAGTATGAATCCATATGCAAGATTAAAAGTACTCACACATATGGAATCCATACATAGTAATAGAAGTCATCGTACCTATGGATAAAGTTAAAATTTTAGTGGTAAGATTAAAAGATTGAATACTAGAAGTTTGAATCCATACGTAAGATTATAAGTCCTCATATAGATGGAATCCATACACAAGAACATAAGTCCTCGTACCTATGGATAAATTTAAAATTTTAGGGAATGGTAGCAGGAGCTATGAAATATCATAAGCACGAGATAACTAAGTTACTGTGACCATGGATCAAACACTCAACCCTCAGATTTTTGTTTGTTTCTCTCCCACAACTGAACTATACCCACAGATGAAATTACACAAAAGAGTGAAGATATTTTCCTCTGTTATGAGGAAAATCTCTCTATGGCTAGGGTAAACCACAACAGACGGAAATGAATGCAGAAATCAACTCTCTTCTCAAGTATGCTATATAAACAAATATGCTAGCAAGACAAGATAAAAGGCCTACCTCCTCCAAAAGTTCAATGAAGTCCACCGTTGATCACTTGACCTAAAGCAATACACCTGCAACTAGTCCTCAACAACCAAGCAAAGAAAGCATATGGTTATATTATATAATGTTATCACATTCAATAGCACAATCCATTAATAAACAAGACAAATACGCCCATGGAATAATAATTCAATATATTTTCAAGAAATCAATTGGACGGGAAAAGAGTATTTCTATTAATATATGATCAGCAGAAGTGAAAATGTTACAGACTTCTGTGTCAGCACGGTTTGAAACTGAGAAACTAAGTTCCTTCCAGCTGGACCTCCACCAAAGGCAAGCTCATAAGTGAGAAACAATGAGGTTCTCAATCAATAAAGGAAGAGCTTGGGGGCTGAACACTATATTCAGAATTAAAGGACAAAGGGATGCAGACTCAATATGAAGTAAATAATTCCTCTAGAGTAACTTTGCTCTCAAAGTTGAATTCTTTCTCTTATTTCCATAGCTCGGAATTGGCCTATTTATAGCCTTCAAAATGGAACTGAAGGGTCAAGTCAGAACGTTTCTAGTATATGGAAGGCCAAGGATCATAGATCTCCTATCGTGACATGGAAACCCGACATTAATTTTCATTTTCTGGCACAAATCCTGATGTACATAGGATGTAGTGGAGCAGACTGCGTATACGCATGCTGTATAGTGTGAAAGATGTATACACGTGGAAACATATTTTTTTTAGCTCTAGATCTTACAAACATGAATGATAAGTCTGCATGGGGAAATGGAAAAAGGCCTTCTCGAAAAGATTGTATAGGGTGAGGAAAATCTTTCTATAACAGATGCCCCCTAATGTGTGAGGTCAGAGGAGTATCTACGATGGCCAAAATACATTATAAACAACCCAGAAGTGGAGTGGTAGGGAACCATCTGGACGAACTAGTTGCTCATTACATTCTTCACTAACTTTGCATACATGGATGCCAATAAAATTACACTGCAGATCCATGTGAAAATATACCAAACAAGTGTCTATGACCATGAATAGGAAAATACAAATGTGGTTACATGCCAATAGTTGTCATAGTCATGAGCAAGGCCCAGTAGAACCAGTCTCAAAACCAATCTGAAGATATCTGTATACCATGGAGTACAATCTGATCTCTCATGATCACTGAAGTCATATAGGTATTGGTCCAATGAAAAGGAAGCAACAACTCAGGAAAGATGCGGCCACATAGTGATGTCTTCAAGTCTTATACACAATCTACCAAGGGTGCAAGTCTACATCATGTGAATAAAGGAGTTGAGGTTGAACACAATGAGACATCGTTTGATTACCGATCATTGATGTATATCGTTAACAAATGCAAGACAACCTATCGATAATGAAAGTAGGTATCAAGGCACCGAGTACATTCTTACAAGTGTGAATAAAGGAGCTGGTGTCAAACACCTGAAGAATCCGTCGATCAGGAGACATTGATGTATTCCCAACTGTCAATGGCGAGAGAGCTTGCCACTAATGACTGCAAGCCTTAAGGTACTCATAAGACTCTAGGTTTCATATCCATAATAAATGAGTTGAAGTCGATGGAAGGAGACCTGTTAAAAGGAGAGCATTAAGGCATCTCTCATTAGTCAACATGAGGTACAAAGCAAGAGATTCATGATTTGGTGGAAATCAGACGAAGAACATGTTCACGAACCAACGACCCTATGCATCTTTCATGTGTGCCAAGTGCATGTGGTACACAAAAAAGACCCTCTGAATAAAAGTCAATGATGAAAACGGCTGAAAGGTGAGGAAACCACCAATAAGGATAATGGCATCCAAGACATTACATGAATCCTAATGTGTGAATAGATTTCTTGTCGTCAAACATGAGGGAAACCACCCAGTCAACGACCAATGATGAAATGTCGACTACTGGGTTCAAGGTTACCTACCAATAATGAAAGTAGGGCCAAGGTGCACTATAGGACTACAGTATCATGTGATTCTGATACAAAATGAGGGTATGGTCGACATGCAAAGTGAAGAGTTTTGAGGAGTGGTCGACACAGGTTGATAGACTTCCTTTGAACAAGATCATGAGACAAATGGAGGACTCTGGCAACATAGAACCAATGATGAAACCATGAGATGCAGGAGGCACCAATGAAACTCTCTATAGGGACTGGAAGAGTAACCAGCCGGTAGAGAAGACTCTGTAACGAGCTCAACTTCCTAAGGCCATGCTAATCCAAAAATTATGATGGACTCAATAACTTTGTGCTTTGTTCAAAGGCGACACGATTGCTGCCAATATGAGATAGTACTCCCTTCCCGTCCGTGTTTTTTTGTTTTTTCATAGACAAATGAATGCTATGATACAGAGGAGGAAATGAGTGTCGCAAGTAAGAAAAACTAGTTCCAATAGTGGAACGTACCTATGCTTAATGAAGGGAAATGCATGCGGGAGATGGACACTTGGGGGAATGTTCCCTCCAAGGTATAGGGTGTCAAATTGCATAGGATATAAACAAGGCTCTGCTTGGTTGAGGATGCAAAAAATGTTGAGGCAAATGGTTTATAACACAAAGAGAGAATCGACTATAGGCTCAATACTGCAAGCAATGGCATGAGATGCAATCACAACTTAACACCAAAAAATGTCATTTTTTATGTCTTTTATTCTACTTGGTGTGAAAAAGGGATAAAATTGTGCCAAATAGATGTCTTTTCACATCCAATTTACGAGTGTGAAAGAGACAAGTTCACTCAAAAATCTTTTCACTTTTTGATAACGAGTCGGAAAAGAGATTAACTAAGACTCACAACCTTTCAAGTATAATTTAATGAGTGTGAAAGGGACAAATCACTCGACAATCGTTTCTCTTTTTGAAGAAGAATTGGAAAAGAGATTAAATTAAACTCGGTTGGGAGTCCTCAGGGTATAAGGCAACATGTTTATGAGTGAGAAATGAGGCTCATCATCAAGTCATGTATTAGTTATGAAGGACTCCTGGTCCTATGGAAAAATCTCTGCACGAGCACCAAATGCAGTAGGGGATCTAACTAGGGCACCCAGGTTCGGAAAGTCTCTACCACTTGATAACGGGACGACTTATAGCAGATGGAAGGTTCTGTGTCGCAACAAATGGGTTCATACCTAAGGCATAAAAAGTGACATTTATAGGATAATACGAAAATGCATAATGGAATGGATACCTATCCTATATGTTGGGTAGTGAAAATACCTTCCCATGGTGATGAACGGTCAATGTAACATTGAAATCTGCAAGAATCCCTGGTTAAAATTGCAAAAACCAACTCAATCCACCCTTGTATTAGTCCATTAGGTGAAAAAATGGCTCAAAACTATAGAAAGTGGGTAAAAATAGTTTATAAATAGTAACAAAACCAAAAATTACTATACCATTTTGATTTTTTACCCAAATAGTGCAAATTGGACCAAAATGCCTTCGAGATTCAAGCGGTGTTTGTGGGAGCGTCAGACAACGAAATCAACAACCATCTAGACCAGGTAAATCTACTTCCCTTCCTCTTCATTTCCAGTGGATTAAATTTTTGAATTAGGTTCCAAATTTTTAGTAATTGAGGGTGATAAATGTAGAAATCAGTGTATGTGGGCTATCTTCAATAAGGTCGCATATACAATGGGTTATACGCTCCTGTGCAAACTGCAGGGTGCATATAGCCAGCTCTATATGAGAATGTAAGTGAAGTAGACCGCGTAAAGGCACACAAACAATAAATTTTAAGGATTCTAACTCAATTTTTTATTTTTCCTTGGCAGGATGGTTCTTGAATGGAGAGAAAGAGAGCACGAGGAGGTCGATGTTGTTGTGGATCAAGATCCGGGGGCCCAAATGGCCTTAAAGAGATGTGGCCTATATAAATTTTGGGCGCTCAAAGGAATGAGAGCTCAGGTGAGGTTGCTCGAGATGCTTGTGGGTTACTGGGACCCTTAGAGTGAAATCTTCAATCTTGATGAGCAATCATT
Source organism: Picea sitchensis (assembly GCA_010110895.2). Classification (NCBI taxonomy): domain Eukaryota; kingdom Viridiplantae; phylum Streptophyta; class Pinopsida; order Pinales; family Pinaceae; genus Picea; species Picea sitchensis. The sequence goes on from SNQJ01S0036263.1 coordinate 161,736, forward strand.
AAGAATTGAAGTAGAGGACATTTATTTTTTGACTGGTCTATCACGCCAGAGAGAGGTTGTAAACCTCAAATCATGGGGAGTAGGGAGTAGAATGAAAATAGAGGAGTACATCGATGCTCACTGTGTAGCAGGGACTCCCAAGGTAGGGAGTCAACTCCCTATCCGGGAAATAAACAATCTCAGCCTGAAGATTATTTTCCTTGTATTGACTAGGATCACAGGTTCGGTCTCATTGCATCAAGATTCAAGGCCGCTCATGTTCTATGCAATGAAGTGTATGAGACCCACAATATATGACTAGTGTACCTCACTACTAGAAAATATGAAGAGCCAGTTGACAGAGTGAAAACAAGGGAGTAAGAGAAATTTTGGGTTTGCCTCTATCCTATGCAGTTTCTTATTTGAGCGGGTTCCAGATCTAGGACCTAGAGTCGAGATTCTTTCGAGAGGACCTCGCGATCTAGCCATGGCACGGTGGAGGTAGGGTGTCGACACCCTACAACGAGGATTTTTTCTTCTGGTGGCAGTGACATGTCATCGCCCTAGATGACTATCCCTATGCATGGATAGACTTCAGAGGGGATCCAGACATGCCACTCCCACCAGGGATCGCCTATAGTGACATAGGTATGTCAAATGTTTTTTACATATTTCATTTTTTTTGTATTTTTGTATAATAGAACAAAAATCTTTTTGGATGGTGCTTAAATATTGACTAGAAACTTGTGTAACACAGACGTGGGTCCACGACGGCCAAAAGGTTTTCCTCTACATCGATGGAGGAACCAGGGAGATGAGGCGGCAGGAGGAGAAATTGAGAGGGTCCTACAAAACGTGGAGGGAAAACTGTCTCGTTTGACTTAGAGGGTTCTTATGGTTCAGGTAGAGGATCTGCCTCAAGCTATGCAACGACAGGTAGTTGGTGTACCCAGGGCATGGGTACGAATATTTTTGCATCTTGCAAATGTCATGGTTTGTTACCATGACACACATCTGAAGCCACAGGCGTAGATGTCGTGGGATATTGTAGTATCGGTTGTATATGTGTATTGAGGGTATTAGCCCCAATTTTGTACTATAAACACCATATTTTTGAAATATATAAAAAAGGATCTTCGACTTTACTTATATTTTACAATGTGTACATTGATGAGATGGTTTTCTTTGCTTTAGTTATGTGACAAATGCCAATCTAAAACAAAATTAGCATAAACATCAGATACATGATTAGAACTCCTAGGAATATGATAATATGTAATAAAATCAAACTATCGTTCTAAAAGACGTACCCATAGGAATCGTCGGAGTAAAATAGGATCACGCATGCAGTAACTGTCATTAAACTGGCATACTACTAACTGGGAATCCAAGCGAACCTCTAAAGAGAGAATATCATGTGAGATAGCATCGCGTAAAATTTCTATAACGACGCTATATTCGGCCACATTGTTCGTGGATGGCCCTAGGCATACGCCACCTGAAGACAGTAGCAGACCCTCGGGTGAGTAAACCACCCAAGTGGTCGAAGCCATGTTCCATGTATGACGACTGTCTCCGTCTGTGAATCCTAGGTAGATCGAAGACTCTGTTGACATCTATCAACCAAGTGAAAACTCGATAAGAAATCCGAAGACGTAAAGAAAGGAAAAAGATATATAAACTAAATTACATTAGTATACAAATAGTTTCACCCAAGCCTAGGGATTAAGCGTAATATATTTTCAAGTAGATCCCATTTTTGGGCTCGTCCAACCTATTCCCTTCATAATTGTCTAACTCATAGTCTCCTTTTTCTAGAACATGTCACACAATATAAGGACCGTGCCACATGGGATTAAACTTGCCTGCTCCAATGGTTCTTTGGCTTGATCATACAAGAGGACCAAGTCACCCTCAGTGTACAATCGAGGACAGACAGAATTATTGTACTAGACCTTGACATGTCTTTGTTCACCTCGATAGTCGTAGAGGCATCTCGATGCTTCTCATCAAGACTCTCCAGGTGTACAAGCCGTCACTCGAGATCGAAAGTGTCAGGTAGGAGCGTGACTACCAACTTAAGAGAAGTGATTTCACATTCAATAAGTAAAATCAAATCCACACCGTGTACTAACTGGAAATGGGAAAAATCGGTGGCACTCTTGACCGAGGTTCAATATGCCGAGAGTGCAAGATATAGCATGATGTGCTAGTTGGACTTGCTCTGACTGACAATTTTTTGCAAAATGGTCTTGAGAGACTTGTTGACGGCCTCTACTTGTCCATTTTCCTAGGGGTAATAAGGAGAAGAATGACCATGTATAAACCCCATCTTAGATGCTAGTTCTTCCATCATTTTGTTCTAAAAGTGACTTCCATGATCAGTGACAATCTCACTCGGGATACTGAACCAAGCGATAATTTGATTGAAAATGAAGAAGGTGACAGTCTTCCAATCGGATTTAACTCTATGCATGACCTCGTCCCACTTAGTAAAGTAGTTGACAACCACGATAATGTGTTGATGCCCCCCAGCCGAAGTTGGGTTGGAATCCACAAAATCCACCCCCCACTTGGTGAAGGGACCGACGGTAATGACGGGGTGAAGAGGGGCTAGATGCGAGCACATTTTTTGAGTGAAAACCTGGTAGGGGTGACACTTCTTAACCACTTCAATACAAAATTTAAAGTTAGTAGGCTAGAAATAATTGGATCGCAAATTTTTTTGGTTTATCGCAAACCCGGATAGATGACCACCACAAGCCCCATTGTGGCAATCGTTCAGGACTGACTCACCTTCTCCGTGAGTTAAACAAGGATGCAAGATATTTTCTATTCCTCAGTGATACAATGTGTCACTGATGATGGTATATCTCTTAGCTTGGTATTTTACACATCGTCAGTCATCTCGCCAGAGATGTTGAGGGAACTTCAAAGTTTGAAGATAGAGAACAATGTCTACATACCAGGGGTCGGACGATGAGACAAGAAAACTGTTTTTGTCTACAAACAAATCAACATGGATAACATCCTCATCTAATCATGGAAATTTGGATATTAACTCCACAAAGAATAATGATTTCTTGGATTTTGCAGAATTGAAATCGAGATCAAACTCTTGTAAAATGAAAATCCATTTATTATATTTCCCCCCTACGATACGCCTGGTAAGGACGTATTGAAATGGATTGACATCGGCAACCACAGTAGTCTTGCAAAGTAATATATAATGACGCAAATGTTGGAATGCATGCACGACAACCAAAGCTAGCTTTTCAACGTGAGAATAATTAAGTTCAGGACCGACCAAGGTTCGACTAAGATAGTAGATGACGTGCTTGTGGAGCTCATCATCCTCCTGAACTAGAACCATACCTATTGTATCCTCATATGCGGCGATATAAAGCAAGTAATATCTACTGTAGTCAAGAGGCTTCAGTAGAGGCGCCGATACCAAGGCTTTCTTCAAAGCATCGAAGGACTCCTGGGCTCAATCATCCCACATAAAAGGGTTGTCCTTCTTCAAGAGATGCATGAAACCCTTAGTGATAGTGGCATAGTTTTCTATAAACCGATGAAGAAAGTTATCTTTCCCCTGTAAACCCTGAAGTTGTCTATTCGTGCGCGGGGGAGGAAATCAAAGTATTTCCTCAACCTTTAGTGGATCTACCATGATCCCCGTCTCAGAAACTAGAAAACCCAAAAGACGACCAGACTTAATGCAAAAGATGCACTTGTGAGGGTTCAATCAGATTCTATAGTAACGACATCTTTCAAAAACAAGCCGAAGGTGAGTAGTGTGATCCACTCTCTTGTGAGAGTGAGTAGCAAGATCATCAAGGTAATCTTCGACTATGTGCTTAAGATCGTGAAAATCGAAAGTCATGGCACGTTGAAAGGTTTCTCTGACGTTTTTAAGGCCGAAAGGCATTTTTCGGTATGCAAAAGTACCCCAAGGACAAATAGATGTTGCCTTGTGTTGATCCTCAGGTTTGATTTGAATTTGGTTATATCCTGAAAATACGTCCATAAAAGAAAATACTTTGCTTCCCGCACACTTGTCAAGAATCTGATCGATGAAAGGTGTTGGGAAGTTGTCTTTAGGATAGGCCTTGTTTAGGTCACAAAATTCCATACATATACTGATGGTTCCTTGCTTATTATCCACAGGAATGGGGTTGGATACCCATTCAGTCAAGGAAACTAGGTAGATGAAGCCAACATTAAGTAGCTTCTCTACCTCTGCCTTAATAGCAGGGGCCTTCCAGAGGTTGACAACTCTAAGACGTTTTTGAACAGTTTTAGCATCCAGATAAGTTATAATCTCATGCTTGAAAATATGAGGGTCAATTCCTAGCATCTCTACATATGACCAAGCAAATACATGTCATAATTCCTTGAAGAGTTCGATGTAGATCAAGATTTCTTCTGGTGAACAATTCGCACCGATATGTACATTTTCAACCTTTCTAGGGGTACGAGGGATATCGATCGTGATGGTAGGAGAAATACTTGCCATGTTTCCTTGGGCATAAATGTCATGCATATCAAGTGTAACTACAACGTGACCAACTATCTCACTCAAAGTAGATCGAAATTCGTCTTGTTCGATTCTTTCAAGCTCTGGGAGAAAATAAGAGCGGTGATGCATATCATCCCAAGGTTTCTTGAAATCATTCATGGCTTCAGTGATAGCTTTGTTCAAAGGAAAAGTCTCATTGAGGAAATCATGTGAACAATACAACGAAGTGGTCCACACGGGCCTAAGAACGGGATCCTCCTCGTCTGTCAGCGAGGGAATAGGATCAGGATCGACGTAAGAGTTAAGAACAAGTTGATACGCAATCTCTACTGTCGATAGTGGCATGGCCATTCCAGCATGAAACTAACCTTCATAGGATGAATTTGGGGAAGGTAGGATCCACGGATCACTAAAATAGGAAGTACGGAAAGGAATGGACCTCTCGGTCGAAACAAGCCTACTGGACATGGCATAAACGTGGTGACTCGGTGTCAAGAAGTTGAAAGTACCCATAAGGGAAGAATACATTCCGACACCGATATTCTTAGTTGTCGGCTAAGAATTGTCGATCACAGGGATCGAAGGTCCAACAGATGCATTAGGACTAGAGTACGCAAAGGATAATTGTTCGATCGTCACAATCTTCCCTTCATGAGGAAAATACAGAGTATGGAAGACGAACAATACAACGATGACCATATCATAGGTCCAATTACGTCCTAGCAACAAGTTATAATCAAGAGGCACATCAACTACATCTACCTCCACCTCTACCATCTTACCACCTAATTGGACTGGAAAGGTAGGAAGAATACCGTGAGGGCAGAAGGAATGACCGTCAAAAGAAATCAACATGTTCGATGACTTGGAAAGATTCGGAGAACCGAGAGCTTTCCAACAGATAAGGGACATCACACACATAAAAACTCCTTCATCAACAACCACATGTTTGATGGTATACTTTGAGTACTCTGTGTGGATTTGGAAATCCACATGGTAAGGCAAGCGAGGCTTCACATATGTGACGTCAAACTTGAAAATTTTTGAGCCACTGGGTTCTAGAGCTCCTAAAGTAGATAGTAAGGAATTCCTCTGTGAAGGACACGTTTGGAGTACCTCCAAATGCAACATCGCACAAGGGGTTTGACCCAGGTCCTCAACAATAGAGTAGTTCTAGGCAGCTCTAGAATTTGGATTATGGGTAGAGCGCTTGAGTAATCCTTTCGAAATACGAGGCAGTGGCTCTAGTTTTTCAATCTGTAAAGTCGTCTCCAGAGGAGGAGGAGATTATATACCAGGGATAGCTTGTGAAGAGATATAATATCGATATCGAGTGGCTACATTAACTTTTGCATCGACCATATTGATACATAAACAATCTCCATCTTGCAACGATGGGTTTTGACTCCTACCAGCCACATTTCTGACGTTTGAGGAGCTCGAGGCCATGTGTTGATTATGTGGGAATGGATTCGTTAGCATGGCAGAAGGTAGAGATAATAGCCTCGCAACTTCGATAAGTTTGGGGCATAAATGGGTAATGTGATCATCTTTGCAAAGATTACAGGGAAACTTCACCTTACGTATTTCTCATTTTCCCTCCCCAACATTATTACCCGTTTCCTCATTATTACCATTATACTTGGGTTTATTACCATTTTTCCCACCCTTATGGTTATTACGTCCTTTCTTCTTATTCCCGCCTGGTTGTTGGTTACCATTTGGGTTAGCTGACGATTGCACATAATGTACATCCACCAACTAAGTGGGGTTGGAAGACACAGACGAAGTTGGCCCTCCTGCAGAGTGGTTTAGAGACAACTCTTTCATCTGGCTTGTCATCGATTCTGCGTACTTTACATTGGTGGTACCTAAAATTCCATTGGCACGAGGTCCGACCTTTTGTCTAGGGTCATAAGTTGACCGCAGTGCGTCCGGAAGAAGGTGATATAACATCCCAGACTGAGCATATATCAAATCTAACTGTTGGGATCTAAAGATCGCTTCTTCCTCAGTGGAAACCCTGAAAGTAGAAACGTCCTTTGAGATAGGAGTGTGAAAATACTTAAGGAGCCATTATAAAATAAAGGTCATGGGTATAGGGGTCTTAATCAACCTCTTCTGTCTATGCCACTCCTAGATATGATCCGAGATATGAGTGGCAGTGTCCTAGCGTAAAGTCGACAAAAGTTCTAGGCCAGCATCATAACGAATGGGCAACTGGAAGTGGTTAAGGAAGACCAACACCAACTGACTAAAAGTCCCATATGCCCCCCTAGGTAGCTCAATATACCATTTTTCAACAACTCCGATGAAGGTGCGTTGAAATAATATTAATCGAATAGAATCATCATTAAGGGAATTCGATGAGCACCAAAGGTGAAAGGTAGTGATGTGATCACTAGGATCCTCACCATTCTTACCCTCGAACTTTGGGATGTCCGAAGGAAGTTTAGTGGAGATGGGGGGCCATGTAGGATCATGACTCATGGGGTCGTTCATTAACTTAGACAAGTCTAGAAAATTAAGCATGGCCTGAAAAGTGATACGGGGTTGCGACATTTGGCCCAAAACTCCTGGGAAAGATTCTACTTGAGGAACTACATCCCATCTAGGGTTTTGGTAAGAACCATTGCCCTGTTTTGGATTATAAGGCCCTCCTCCGGGCTGACCCATAAAAGGTTGGTTGGGTATCATTCCAATAGGAATGTTCTGTTGAGGGTTATAGAAATTTCCCCCAGCCGGATTGGATCCGGGTCGGGGGTTGCCCAAAGCATGAAACTGACCTCCTCTGGGTGGTAATATGGAAGATAGAGGTGGATTCGTCATGCCAAATGTATTGGTCGGAATCGACGCCGAGGAGGTAGGGGTGTAGGACATAAATTGAGCAGAAGCTTGTCCACTTGGCTGGTTGCTCCACCTAAAGGCAAGAGGGTTGGACCTAGGGTTAAATGCAGAAATGCCTCCCATATTAGGAGTCATTTGAGGGATTTGAGAACCACAAAAAAAAAAGGAGTGTAGGGAGGTGTATTTCCCCCAAGCCCAATGCTATGATTAGGGTCAGCAGCTGGGATGGAGTTCAAAAAATGTGAAGTAAATTTGGTCATACCATAAGAAAAGGGACTATAAGCCATAGGGATGGACCAAATATTATATCCCGGTGAGTGGACAAGAGACCCAAAAGGGTTTGAGGTGGTAGCTTAAGCATTCACTATAGGTCGAGCCATAGTAATGATAGGTGCCTCCGACACTATATCCATTGAGGTTTAAGGAGTCCAAGGCGTGCCATTAACTATAGTAGGTATGGGAGTCGAAGGGCTCCCAGTTTTTTGAAGACTAGGTTCAGTACTCATCCTTGTAGAATCACAAGTCTGAACAGTGGATGTGTGTGTACCACGCCTAATAACTCTACGCCTTTTAGAAGGCAAAGACTCGAAATCTGGTGGTAACTGTAATAAGCGACAGGACCAGCGGGGAGGCTGGTCCAACTCCATGATGACTTAAGACTCTAAATATAAAAAATATATCCTAAGGATAACTAGTAATCAAAGAGCACACCAAAAGTCAAACGACCAATATGCATACAAATGGGGTAAAGTGGCTGAGTGGCCTCCCTCCCTAAAGAAGGTATGTCTCGCCCAAGAGGGGCCTAAGACTCCCTGCTAAAGATCAAAGGTAACAAAATCAGTTATAAGGGCCCTCGTGGGCTTAACAACCAGTCGGTCAGATCCCCCCGAAGAGGTAATCCTCCATAAAGTTTGTGTGTTGTCTGACTCTTATCTGACCCAGGATACCTGCAGAATAACCCCTGCAAGTAACCTATGAGACACCTAAGTCAAGAAACTAATAAACCACTGTATAACTGATGCACAGGAGAGCAGTCGTAAGTCATTTCCACCGTATGGGCAGGGTATCAAAGCCGAAAACCTTGAAAGCACCGCCTCTCACGGAGGTAAATGCACTAGCAAGATCCCCAGATACGAATAGATCCCCAGAAATATCTCTGATGCTAGGAAGGTGTCGGGGGGATATCCCTTCAACCAACTTCGTGTGACCTCCTGATTAACTCCGATGTGAGCGGAGCCTCCTGATATTACCAATTATATAATGGATTTCTCCACTCCCTTTCTCAGACACATATGTTGACTTAATTGCCTTGGAGAAGTTTACTCACAAAATCCTATTCCAAGGCACTAAACCCTAAGCTAGTTTGTGTACCCTAGAAAATAAAATAGTGACTAATCAATTTTAAATTATAGAGTTAATTTTAATGGCCATGATTACTCAAAAATTTATGGTAGTGAAATTCATAATGTCATGACTCTGCAAGAAAAGTAAATATGAAAATGATGCAAAGTCCTAACTTTAACTTTCAATGAATGATATGCTTCTAAAAACCAATGAAATTTTGGATTTCAACTCTACAATTCTGAAGTAAAATGTAACCTTTCACTATATGCACTAAGCTAATGACAAGGATTCAAAAGACAAAAGTGCCAAGCAATGCAAAATGCCTATTTTTTTGTATTTTCAATATAATAAAATGAAAATGCATGGACTGAAAAGTAAATTGATATATAACACTACTGTGTATAGAAAAATATAACTCAAGCAGGATACCAAGCAGCAAAATACCCAGCCCAATGTACAAAGACAATAAAAAATGAAAAGATGATGAGAAAGACTCCGCCCAGAAATTCAACCAAAGATAGGTTTCATGTCATCCCACAAGCACTTAATAGGCACCACAGAGACCTAAGAAGACTCAGTAAACATCAAATCCCACCCAGCAGTCACCAGACCAAGAAACGATCAAGGAAAATCGATGTACATGATTGTTCAGGAAAACATAGCGTATATACACATATTGCAGTGAGACAGCCTGCGTATGTACGCGACTGCCAAGGAAAAAGGCACTTATATGCTTCAAAACAAGGCCAAGAAAGGGAGAAAGGTTGAAAACTTAGACCCAGAGTGAACATAAGCTATCAAGCAATGATGCGACAAGAAACACGATAGAATCGAGAGCAATCTAAGGAGAAAAGTACTCAAAACCCTAAGAAAGAAGATTCAATCCCCAGTATGGTCACCAATTCTATTACAAGGAAAATCTCTCTATGGCTATGGTAAAACACAACAGATGGAAATGACTACAGAAATCAACTCTCTTCTAACGTATTCTATATAAAAAAATATGCTAGCAAGACAAGATAAAAGGCCTACCTCATCCAGACGTTCAATGAAGTCCACCGTTGAGCACTTCACCCAAAGCAATACACCTACAACTAGTCCTCAACAACCAAACAAAGCAATCATATGGTGATATTATATAATGTTAGCACATTCAATAGCATAATCTATTAATAAACAAGACAAATATGCCCATGGAATAATAATTCAATATATTTGCAAGATATCAATTGGATGTGAAAAGAGTATTTCTATTAATATATGATCAATAAAAGTGAAAATGTTACAGACTTTCGTGTCGGCACGGTTCAGAACCGAGAAACTAAGTTCCTTCCAGCTGGGTCTCCACCACTTCAATCCTCCACCAAAGGCAAGCTCATAAGAGAGAAACAATGAGGTTCTCAATCAATAAGAGAAGAGCTTGGGGGATGAACACTGTGTTCAGAATTAAAGGACAAAGGGATGCAAACTCAACATGAAGTAAATAATTCCTCCAGAGTAAATTTTCTCTCAAATTTGAATTCTTTCTCTTCTTTCCATAGCTCGAAATTGGCCCATTTATAGCCTTCAAAATGGAACTGAAGGGCCGAGTCAGAACGTTTCCAGTTGTTGGCCCTTGACCATGGTTTGAGGATTATTGGTCATGTTTGACCTAATTGTGGGACTTCGATAGGCTGTCGAAGACGAAGCAGAGATCGCGGGATCTTGGCCCCTTTTTAGGGATTTTTGGGTTTTTTGGGATCATGTAACGAGTATGGGAATGTTGACCCATGGGTTTACCCATGCTTAGGACCACTTTTGTAATATATA
>SNQJ01S0036263.1:172685-182993 GCA_010110895.2 Picea sitchensis
TGAGGAATTCAATATAGGTGATCAAAATATTATAAGAGTATTAAGTGATAAGTACTTGCTTTGTGCACACTGTGTGAGACTTGCAGAGCTAAGTGCAAGTAATTGTAAGAAGGCTTGGTGTTGTACCCTAGCTTGAAGAAGGAGAATCTGGCAGAGTGTGCACAGATCTCTTGTCTTTTGCGGAGTAGGATTTTGATGCTATGTTCCTGTAAGAAGCTTGGCCAAAGATAATAAAGAAGAGAAGAGTTGGTGGACGTAGCCCTAGGGTGGGGGTGAACCACGTACATGTTGTGTTTCTCTTCTTTGTGTGATGTATTGATGTGTTTATGTGTTTACTTGCTAAGTACTTTGATATAGATAGATAGATCTATTGATTCTTTGTGCTTAATGATGTATATGGATGATAGATCTGACCTATGTGAATGTGCTTAATGCTTGAATCTGCTCGATCTAATATATTTCTTCATGTTAAGTGATATTAGATATCTTGGATCTGAATGAATGTTGCGATGATCTGTTCTATATACAGAGTAGGTACTGGTTAAATACTAATGAAATATAGTTGCTAAGTGCTATGTTAAGTGTTAGAATAATAGATCTATGTCCCAGCTAAGGTTACAAACACTGGAGTCCTGTAACCACCCCTACCTCTACCTCGGGTGAGACTTCATCTTCTTCACAGGTGTTTCCGAAAGGGTCTGTAGTTAGGGTTTTTTTGGTGCATTGTTGTAGAGTTGAACCCTGGGTCTGCCCCTATGCCAACAAATGGTTCTGTTGCTGGGACCTGAAACTGTGATTGTTGGGAACTGAGGAAGAAGAATCTTTGTGCAAAGATCCGACCTGAAACTGTGAAAGCTTCGTGCATAGATTTGCTTCCCTAGTGTGCAACATTCTACTTGACCTGTGAAGATTTGTGCCAAGAGGAGGGTCATATTCGAAGAAAAGAGGTCAATTGTGAAAAAAAGAGGTAAGATCTGGAAGCCTTGTGCTCTGATAAAGGTAAGAATAGTGAAAAATTTTAGATCTGAAAGCTTTGTGCCCTGTAGAAGTAAGATAAGTGGAAATTTTTGTTTCTAGAGCATGGATCTAGGTATGATTGATAGATTATGTCCTAGCTTTAAAACTAGGGCACTAATAGATGAAAGAAGATTTGATATAAGTATATTTGATAAGAATAGTGAAAGATATGTTATACCTATTCATAGAAAGAATGTTTGGACTAACAAATGGATGCAGGATCCTATAAAGAATTTTTTGTAGGTCAGCTACTATGATCCCAACGCACGGTATAGGAAAGGCTAGGGATCATTTAAAAGAAAGAGAGGATTAACCCTCTATTACATTTGCAGAAGAGCGGGACATCTTGCTAAGATTTCCCTGGCAGAGGATCTATTTGTCTTTGTTGCAAAGCTATGGACCATGAAGTATTGGATTTCCATAGAATGATTACTAAGCTTGAAGGAATGAACATGAGACAAGAAAACCCTAAGACAGATCCAGAAGCTAAGATTATGGAAGAACCCCAGAAATAATCAGATAAATTATTGCTATAGATGAAAGAAACCCTAAATGACCACCAACATGTCATCTTATCAGATCTTCAAAGAAAAGGAATGCATAGAAGCAAGAATAGGAGACTTTGACATTGACTGTGTTCTAGATGAAGAAACATAGGTGAGTATTATGACAGAAAGAACTTGAGAACTTTTAGGGAATCCTGCTATGACGCCTTCATTGGGAGTGTTAGCACAAATTCTTGCTAGTTGGCGTTTTCTTCCGGTTTCGGGCCCCTGGTGTAAATGCATAGAAGTGGGATTTGAAAACTAGTCGAGTGTGTTTTATTCAAAGGCCATAGCCATGAGCGGCGAGCGCAACCCACAGAAGAAGCCCATTTCGGGATTAAAATCAAGCGAGCGGGCACTTCGTCTTTCAACGATGAAGATCCACAGATGAGACAGATCAATGGCCATCGGGTAAGTTTGGGTCATTGAGTTGCATGTGGTCAAGCGCCTGAGATAATCTCCTATGGCCAAAATCATGAAACAATCAAGCCATTTCGGCATTTTGGCTACCGGGACTTCGAGAGAACAAAGGGTCTCATCCTTTCACTGCATTTCAAATCCCCGAAGCCCGAAATGTTGAAAGGGTCTAGGCCAGAGGCGGTCCCACATTCATTCAAGTGTTGATCTAGGCCGTCCATCCAATGGGATGTGTGGCACACGATCAAGCCATTTTGGCATTTTGGCTATCGAGGCTTGAAAGAACAGAGGGTCTCATCCTTTCGTTGCATTTCAAATCCTCGAAGCCCGAAACGCCAAAAGGGTCCAGGCCAGAGGCGATCCCACATTCATTCAAGTGTTGATCTAGGCCATCCATCCGATGGGACGTGTGGTGCACGATCAAGCCATTTCGGCTACCGTGACTTCGAGAGAATAGAGGATCTCATCCTTTCGCTGCATTTCAAATCCCCGAAGCCTGAAACGTCAAAAGGGTCCAGGCCAAAGGTGGTCCCACATTCATTCAAGTGTTGATCTAGGCCATCCATCCGATGGGATGCGTGGTGCACGATCAAGCCATTTCGGCTACCGGGACTTCGAGAGAATAGAGGGTATTTTTCCTCCACTGCATTTCAAATCGCCAAAACGTGAAATGTCGAAAGCGCCTTTGAAGATAGGCACAAGTTCACAGCCCATGGTCACTTGGGGGTGATAGAAAGAACTGTGCAAAGGGCTAAAGCGTCGGGTTTAGCTGCAGAAGGGATCACCATGTTCTCCAAAGACCAGTTCAGCTTGACCTCGATCTTGGTCCTTGCTAAAAATAAATGAAGGTGGATGGAGGTATTTGAAACCTCAGCTCACTCATTAAATGCAAAGCATGGAGGTTCTGGCAGGCAATCTGCCCGAGATGGTCTTGTATGCTGGTTTTCTCCAAAGAAGCCATGCCAAGTTCTCGTCTGACCAGAGGAGTCTTCACACTCTATTTTAGCCTTTAATGTTTCAGCTACCCCCCCTACAAAGTCCATGCAAAGTTAAGGTGACGTCTGACAAAGGAGTTCAGGCCAGATTTGACTAAGGAGACACCACACCTTGAAAGTCCTGAGACACCTCTACTGGGTGAAAGTTTAGGAGTATATGTACTCAGTTTTGTATTTTTGTAAGCATGGATGGTTGAGCTAGGCTCCTGATTGTAAAGTTTTGATGAAGCACTGGTTTCTCTGGTTATGTATTGGCACTTGAGACTTCTTGCCTTATGAATGTTAGCTTATTTCTATCTCTCTATTTACACTATGTTAGAACTGCTCGGAATTGGAGGATCCAATCGAGTTGCGCTGTTATAGGATGATGTATGTTGGATCACTGTAATAGTTTCATTGTTTCTAATCAGTTCTTGTATTTTCTCAACATTGAATGACTTGGAATTGGAAGATCTAGTCAAGTCACCTTTCAGTTCCCTGAAACTCTAAACCAATAAGATCTTATGTTCTGAGTTTTTCCTCTTCAAGTTGTCGAAAGGCATGATGCCCAAGGAATTCTTGCTCACTCCTCTTACCAAGTCTTCCATCTGCTCATTTTATAATCAACCCAGTGACTGAAGTTAGATCAATACCTCTTCTGTTGTTACATACCATGCCCACTTTTCTAAATTAGAGCGATATCTTCCTGGGCCTCTATCCATTCGATCACCCCATTAAATTATTCATGACATAAACTGATGGGCATTGGGCTCTGCTCTTGCCACAATCCAGGAGTGACTTCTGACGCTAACAGGGAGGAATAGGATTATTCAGAGGAAAACTGATAAACCTATGTGGAAAGCTCACCCAGATATCTATGAATGCCAATGGAACTTCAAAAAAGGAAGATTTTCAGATTATTCAATTTACTGAGAACAATTCCCCATTTGCTATGTTACTAGGAAAACATTGGATTGAAAGAGATCAAGAAAGAAGGAAGGAAGAAGAAGTCTTAGAGCAACAAAAGAAAGAGTTAAAAGATTTCATGACTAGAAGGATCACATGCTTGATTGAAGAACAGGAGAACAGATCGAAGTTATTTAATACCAGAAAATTGGATGTCTAAGTTGCAAGAACACTAGAAGACTCATGGAAGACTGAAGTACCTATTTCAGATAGAGAAGAAGTACCCCCCTTGAATTTTCGGAAAGAATCTCAACAACATGAAGTTACTTTTCCAAAAGAAGATAAGAATCAGAATGGAAAAAGGAATACCGAGATGAAGCTCACTAGAAAGAAGGCTAGAAAGCTAAGTAAGAAGAGAGCTAAGATCAAAAAGTTATAGAAGGTTGTAGAGGGAACTTTGCAGAAAGAAAATTTGCAAAATAGGAACTTCGTCGAGATATCAGAATAGAGTCATATGGAACTTCGCCATGGCGAAGCAATATAGTCGTTGGGAACATTATAACCGTTAGACCAACCCCCCTGAACGGGTAGAAAGGCATTTATGGTTCAACACCAGACCGTTGGACCGCGCCGTAATAGACAAAACAAAGTTAATGAAGGCTTATTACTCGTTGCAAGAGATTCGTTTCCAAGTTATCTATTTATCCCATTGCACCATGCACCGATAAAACTTTTGCTAACCGTGAATTTGAGCCCGTAGACTAGTTGATTTTTCACAGTGTTGATTGCACTATTTCCATATATCCCATTGTAGTGTCTAGTTATTCTTCGAACCCAAGATATTCAATCACGAGTGCATATGTCCAAAGAACTTAGCACAGTCGAAGAATCTGTGAAGTAATTCCTCATCGACCTCATGACCGAACGAGTAATGTCTGTGGGTGTACAAGCATCATCGATGAGAGCAGTGCAAGCTTCTCCATCGACTTCTCGCGAAGTCGGACCATCCCAGTCTTCAGCAGAAAAGAGAACCAAGCATAGAGACGACCTAGAAAATGCAAAGTTGATTCCAACCATATTTCCCAACTACATCCCACCTCTGGTCGACGCGGTGAGTCATGATAGTGTACCCAAAGATTTGGAGTACACCATAGTTACTGTGTACCTCCCGAAGGGGATACGCACAGTTCGAGTAGACTAGGACAAGATTGCAACGTTGAAGTTCAACGACTTCAACCTCAGAGATCGAAAGATCTATAGCATTGTCGCCCCATATAAATACCTAACCAAGATGAAGGGGAAGAATTCTAAGATAATCCCCCAGCCATGGACCCTAAACCTCGTGCAGCCCACCCTTTTGAATGTCATGAAAATCCCACACTTTGGAAGGCACCAGGAAGTCAATTCCTATGTCAAGCTACTACTCTCATGCTACCATGGCGACTACTTATGGTTAGATCAGTGTATTACAGTTGATCCAATGTTGATCCATCGGATCACAGGGTTGAGTATGTAAGTACCTGACCCGCAAGAGTTCTATCCAGGAAAATTCGCAGACCGCACACTAGCACAGAAGATCAAGGATACATACGACGATGTTGAAAAGGGAATGCGAGGCTACAAGGTATCTTCCATATAGAGCGGCGCAGTGCGCCTAGCATGCCAACTAATAGCTGGAAAGTTAGTAAGGAAGAATTGACCTACACAGGTCACCATCTTTGTCATTGACCTCGCAGGGAAGTGCGTGGAAGGCCTACAGATGAACTGGGTGAAGTACCTAGTTAATCAGTTGGAACTAGATTGTCGAGAAGCATAGAATCATGGTTACGAATTTCATTTTAGCTGGCTCCTGATCCTCATCGCATTCGTTTCTTGGGAGATTTCAGAAGGTGTGACCTTCCCGGATATTGAACCATCTGAGCCACTTGCAGTGAAGTTCAGTACACTCTAGTACTCGAGTGATATGAACAACAGTGGCAGTCGAATGTTGTTTTTCATACACACTACCTCCAGCTGAAGAGAGCCATTGAAGCTAAACCCCGCATGACTCCAAAAAGCTTACAAAGATTCTGACCCCTAATAAAGTTCCGCGTATATCGACACTTCATCTACATTATAGCACAAGAAGATGAACATAAGGAGAAGCTCTAGTCATACTATAAACTTACAAAAGAAGACCTTGAGGAGATCACTAAGGAATGGAAGCTGACCTTTTTATCCCTGCCAATGCTGCAGAGATATCTGACCTTGACAGCCCGAAGGATAGTCATAAAGAAAAGAACACACCTGGATCCAACAGAAGGAAGAATACTGAAGAGGTTCAAGATTTAAGCAGCGCCTCAGGAAAGACTGCTTCAATATCACCCGACCGAGGGGGTGATGTAGAAGAGATAAAAGACAAAGAAGCTGAAAAGAAGCAAGGCGAAGTAACACTACCTAGAGAGGAGGTTGATCCCCTAAAGAAGAGTAAGGTTTCACCCTTGAAACCTTCCTCCCAGAAGAAATCGAGAGCTACCATGACCAAGATGTAGACTGTACTCACCACTGATGATTTTGACTTCATCATAGCAACTCTGAATGACGCTTCACTGGAAATATAAGAGAAACAAGAAGCCAAGAAGGAAGAAATGTATGATAGAATTGAAGTTTAAATCTGAGGGGTACAATAGGCCCTTCAGTCCATTTGTGAAGTCTCCACTGCCCCCCTTCCATCGGGAGAACCAGAGTTGGGAGATGAGCCAGCCCAACTCCACTGACTAGCAGATGCAACTGAAGCTCACCTTCGATGAGCACAAGAAGAAATGGAACAAGCCACCCAGGACTTGAAGAAAGTGCAAGTCATACTGGTAGAACAACGCAGAGTTGCAGAACAGTAAAAGGTTGTTCTCCAAGCAAAGTTTGAAGAAGAGAAAGAACAATTGCCACAAGGAAAGGAACATTTGCTCGTAGAGTAACTCAAAGTAAAAGAAGTAGTCAACAGAGCACTTCGCTCTATGATAGAGTTGGAACCATAGGTAGAAGACCGAGTCGTGCATCAAGTAAACCAAATCACAGAAGTTATCCAACAGCTCCAACAAATAATCACAGACTTACAGCTCCGCACAGTTCCTGACACTCCGCAGGATGTAAGGGACCAAATAGAAGCAACTACCCAGAGCACAGTTGAAAGGATAAATGCCCTTGCCATGGAATTCAAGCAACTAAGTAATCACATTGCCCAGACATATGAGCAACTCACTGAGAATATAGAATTGTAGGCACTGGAGTCACAACTCCAGGAAGCGAAGCAGCAAGCAGAGACAATACAGGTGTAGTTGAAGCCCCTGTCAGCTGTGGAAAGAATGAAGCGATCTCAAGAGAAACACACTGCCCAACAACAGATCCACACTATTCAGAGCAGAGTAATGGAAGTAAATCAGAGGCTCCAACCTGTACAATATAAGGATTAATTATTTTTCAAAGAGGTCAAAGTCCGAGGAGACGAACTGGAGCCGGTTGTCACTGCAGCTGAGCAACGCCTAGAGGGACCTATCAATGAAGTAGTCATCCAAGAGTTTGTTGAACATGAGGCCATGGCACAGAAACAAGTCGAAGCAGCTCGAGCCAAGCTCAAGGATTTCGAAGCAGAATTACCCAGACCAGAGTGACTCGGGATGAGTCACAGGTGAGTGTTGGGGGCCTGTTGGGCCTTGACCAAGTTTTGAGGATTCTTGGTCATGTTTGACCTAATTTTGGGACTTTGACAGGCTGTCAAAGCCGAAGTGCAAGACGAAGCAGAGATCATGGGATATTGACCCCTTTTTAGGGATTTTTGGTTTTTTTGGGATTATGTAACAGGTATGGGAATGTTGGCCCATGGGTTTACCCATTCTTAGGCCCACTTTTGTAATATATATAGAGAATCTAAGTGATGTAGGACGAGTAATTCGATCTAGGTGATCGAAGGATTATAAGAGTGCTAAGTGATAAGTAATTTCTTTGTGCACACTGTGTGAGACTTGCAGAGCTAAGTGCAAGTAATTGTAAGAAGGCTTTGTGTTGTACCCTAGCTTGAAGAAGGAGGATCTGGTGGAGTGCATGCAAATATCCTATCTTCTGCGGAGTAGTATTTTGATGCTATGTGCCTGTAAGAAGCTTGGCCAAAGATAATAAAGAAGAGAAGAGTTGGTGTATGTAGCCCCAGGGTGGTGGTGAACCACGTACATGCTGTGTTGCTTTGCTTTGTGCGATGTATTGATGTGTTTATGTGTTTACTTGCTAAGTACTTTGATATAGATATATAGATCTGTTGATTCTTTGTTCTTAATGATGTATATGGATGCTAGATATGACCTATGTGAATGTTCTTAGTGCTTGAATCTACTCGATCTAATCTATCTCTTCATGCTAAGTGATATTAGATATCTTGGATCTGAATGAATGTTGTGATTCTCTGTTCTATCTGCGGAGTAGGTACTGGTTAAATATTGATGAACTATAGTTTCTAAGTGCTCTGTTAAGTGTTAGAATCACAGATCTGTGTCCCAACTAAGGTTATAGACACTAGAGTCCTGTAACCACCCTTGCCTCTACCTTGGGCGAGACTTCATCTGCTTCGCAAGTGTTTCCAAAAGGGATGATAGTTAGGGTTTTGTTGGTGCGATGTTATAGCGTTGAACCCTGGGTCTGCCCCTGTGCCAACACCAGTATATGGAAGGCCAAGGATCATAGATCTCCTGTCGTGACATGGAAACCCGACATTAATTTTCATTTTCTGGCACAAATCCCGATGTACACGGACTGTAGTGGAGCACCCTATGTATACGCATGTTGTATAGTGTGCAAGATGCGTACATGTGGAAAAATATTTATTTTTAGCTCCAGATCTTACAAACATGGATGATAAGTCTGCATGGGGAAATGGAAAAAGGTCTTCTGGGCAAGATTGCATAGGGTGAGGCAAATCTTGGTATAACATCTTCAAAATTTGTTTCTCTCTCACAACCAAATTATACCCACATATGAAATCCAGAAAAGAGCTAAGATATTGTCCTCCTAAGTAAGAGACGTGATCCGTATAAATATGTTGTAATTGATTCATTGTACTTAATGAAATTGCAGAAGTAGCTTAGATTACAGAATTAGCTTAATGTGGAGTCCTTCTCACACAACAAAACCAATAACATGTTCACAAAAATGGAATAGAATAATTGCAAATTGATAGATAAAAGTTCATTGTGCCACTATATTTACAAACATAACCTTTGAGTGGTTGAGTTAATTCATTCTTCAATGGATGTGTTAATTCTTGATTCCTATATAATTTTCCATGGGCTGCCAATTCCTCTTATTTGTGTCATAAATCCAATCAATTAATGTGAATCTTTATACACTATCTATTCATTTATATTTAAAAAATAACAAATACAACACATTCAATATATTTGTTTCTCTGGTATTTCTATTGCCAAAAATTAATATCTAGATGTGCAACACATGTAAACACTTACATCACCACATGAGCACCTATTGGGAAAGAAGTTAGGAAAGAGAGAGTAAAGGAAGAAAACACAGAAGTGAAGGTGTGCAAAACAAAGGATTAAGAAGAAGAGAGAAGAGAGAAGAAAACATGGAACAGGAGGGAACAAGATTTCATGAAATCCAGGAAAACCAGTCGAGCAAGATTTGGATCCAGCTTGGAATGAGTTTTCACCATATTAGATCCTGTTAACACTCTGTAAATCTATCTGAATGAATAGACAAACGATAGAGGTAACTGTTTCAACCAACTTTAGAGCTGAGGCACTAGCCTGCTCAACTCAGAGAGGGCTCTCTCATGTCACTTGATATTCTTTGGGAAATGGTGGCTAGATTTGATTTGTTTGGGGGGGGGGTTTATAAAATTTGTTGGCAAAGAAGGGGAGGAACACACAGGGATATGGAGTCAAAATTCTGAAAGTGAACTAAAACAATGCATTTCTCAATAGAACTCTCCAGAGGATAAAGGCTAAATGAGGCGATGAATTTGCGATATTTTTAAACTTAAATAGGGTGTAGGAAGAAAAAGGAAACAAATGACAGCATCAGAGCATTATCGAAATGAATTCTGAATTAGTTAAGAAGACGATCACACAGTTTAAATTGCTTAAGCCAAGAGCATCAAATGATGAATTCTGGGCCTTTAACTCTCCAATTTAAACAGAAGAAAAATGTATATGGAATAAAAGATCATAGGAAACACAAACAATGGAGGAAAACAAAACTCATATCATAGCCATTAGAATCTTTTCATAAACAGTTCCAAATGCTTCTGCATATGTATTCAATTTAGTCCCAGAAAAATTACAATAGAGTCCAGAACCACCAAAATTGTGCCCTTGCACTTCTGCCCCCTTTTTTAATACACTCAGAACCTCTAATACTTATGCAATTCAATTTCCTTCAGTGTGCAACTGGTTACAATAATTGAA
>SNQJ01S0036264.1:0-19034 GCA_010110895.2 Picea sitchensis
GCATGGTTAATATTTCTAGATCTTGTTATTTCCGCTGCATTGTTATAGTTGAGATTTTAATTTCTATGATAATTGTTGTATGAAAGTGAATATTGTTATTAATCATAAGGAGATAACTATCAAGAGCTGAGAATCATATAAAACACCAACATGGTATCAGAGCTAGTTGAAATATTACCACTGCACAATTGTAGTTTCCAGTTGCAGTTTCCAGTTACAGTTGCAATTTCCAGTGGCCAATTGCCAGTTGCTAGTTACAGTTGCAATTTCCAGTTGCCAGTTGTTAGTTGCACAAACCTTGAGATTAGAACTCAAGTTGGATGCTGCTACAAATTTCATAGGTACGCACTTGTATATAAGTTATATCATGAGGGTTCTTGCAGGAGATGTACACTTGGAAAAACAACATTTTTCCAAGCGGTGACAAAGGGATCCTAGATCTAGTGCATTTAAAGGAATAAGGCACCCTCCCTAGCAATTAAGACTCCGGGTTTGCATTTCAGGATTGACATTTTTATATTGCTGCATCTTAAATAAATATTGTAATCTGAACAACAATTTTTAGAGATCTATTACTGCTAAGTACTTTTTCTATCAAATGTTTTGAATATTTTTAGTACAATGATCATTGTGTAAATGCTCATTGTTTAGTACTAATGATGCAATTATTTACAAGATAGAAATTGATATTTTCTAGGAGATGTTCTTGGTTGTTGTCTTTATCCTGGGCAGGTTACTATGGAGGTCACAACACTAGAAAAGTGTTGCTCTTGTATTTTTGTTCTTGTTTTATTCTGGCAGGTTACCACAGAGGATTGATTGGTCACAAGTGATAGCCCTGAGAGGGAGCTATAGTGACGGTTGCAGGAGGAAACAAATTATATGGTCTTTAGTTTGAGACATGGAGAAGGATATCCAAACATGGTGTTGTATACATTACAATATACATCCATATACCGAAGGCGAAGAAGACAAAGTTGGAACCTTTCGAAAAGAATGATACTTTTGTGGGATACAGAGTTCAGAGGAGCCAGAGTTCAGAGGGAGTCAACCCTCAGGATCTAGTAGGGAGGGTCAACCCCCCTCGTCCCCACCCAAGACAGTTCATAGGAGATCAGACTTTAGAGGAAGTTAGTAGATGTAGAGGGAGAAGATGGCTTCAAATATTCTACATACTTAGAGGGAGTCAAGATTCAGAGGGAGCATGCAGACTCGGAGTGAGTATGATCTCAGAGAGAGTCAGTTGGCTTAGAGGGAGAGTCGATCATTCATAGGGTGTTCACCCCTAGATCTAGGTGGGAGAGAGACATCTCCCAAGACTAAAAAACATGTGTCATGAGTTGATAATTCCAGACAGAAGCTTCGGAAGCAAGAGGCTTCTAGGAGATGTGATCTTGCTATAATGATAGAGGAGGCAACCAGTCAGGAGGACTGGGTATGGATTTTGTCTCAGTCACAAAGGGAGCAGCCAATGAGGTAGAATGGACAACAATACTTACTCCAATGACAGAGGGAGTTGGCCTCAAAGTTTGAGATGGTATCATCCCTTGCTTGATTGGTGATTTTTTGAAGGGGATATTTGGGAGTGTTATGAAACACCTCGCTTTCTACCCGCCTTCAGAGTTTTTTTCCCTAGAATTCTGAGTGAGGATTCAACTCTAGTGTTTGGTGTGGAATTTAGCAGTGGAGGCGTGCAAGGGCCAATTATCAAACCTCTTTACTACATTTATACCTTGTTATTCAATATTTATTTGGTCCACCACTCATGGCATTGAGTCATTATACTAGTTTATTCTTCAAGGCTAAGACTCGTGAACCTCCCATAGTTATATTTTGGCCCTATGTTTTTTTATTTATCTAATTTATAGCTAGTTTGGCTACAACCTTCAGACTCATAAACAAATCATGCCCAAGGCATGGTCCTTCTTCCCACACCAATTTTTTTTGTTTATCATTCCAATGGAGATCATGGACATATATGTTTAAAGGGACAAACATAGATGCATTATCTCTAGTGATTATTAATGGGTAAGGTCAATCCCATATTATGTTATGTAATTCCCCTCTTCATTGCCATTCACCCTTGTCTATTATTTGGGTTTGGAGACCCATTGTTTGCATTATAAAGACACCATTTGGCCCAACCTATGATTTTCAACCTCGTCTTCTTTTAAGCATTGTGTTTATATTTTGTCATCATGATGAGGAGACTATATGTAAGTCATCATGATGAGGAGACTGTATGTAAAACACTTGATATTGTATGCTTGCTCTATGAAATTAAAGTTTGGTCATTTTACCAATGGCCACACTTGACCTTTGTATAAAATTATCTAACTTAGGCATGAGTTTTGTATTGTTATGGATATCACTGAATTTTGGTATACAACCTATATGTTTTGACCTTGGGTTTGGGTTGTGTGTACTAATTTGAGAATCCATTTTCCCTTCATGGCCTATCTTTGGATATTGATTTTGAGCTTGGATTATGCTTATTTTGTTGAACCATTTGTTTTCTTCCCTAGATGAACTTAATTTGTTTTGGCCTTCATTTGGCACCAAGCATAATTCTGTCATGCCTTCACTTTTTTTTGGCCCTCTACAGGTGGTTTCCTTTGTCAATTCTTGAGTCTTATGCTATTGATATCAATATTTCCCAAAGTGTTCAACTTGTGTGGTGGTGCACCTACCTCTATGATGGATCACAAAGATTGTTTGGAAGGTAATATTTTGTTTGTATGTCACATGTGTATTGTTGAGAAATTGTTCAATGATTGGTTTGGATTATTTGAACATAAAATTGTAGGAACGATGGTTGAGTCTAATTTTCAATGCATATAGTTGACTACTTTTTGCATATAGTTTAGGCCAATATTTGATTTATTATAGAAGCAAGATCATGTGTCATTTTGAAGGAACTCATACTTTGAAGTATGGCTTAAAGGTTGATATTTGTTGTAAAGGTGGTTTAGGGATCTAAACGATTGAAGGTGAAATGTGGTCAATTAGAGTAAAATTAATGTATAGTGATGCGTAAAACTCCATGGATATTCCACTGGAATATCTCATCACAATAGATCTTATATTATTTTAAAAGTATTTTATTATCAGGTTTATTTCCTTAGATCTCAGATTTATTATCACTAGCTTATTGCTCAAATTAATGGAATGACTAAAATACAAAAGTGAAAGACTAAGAAAATGAACACACCATCCACACAAATGAACACAATGTTTAAGTTTGTGTAGCTGCGGAAGATATTATTCCTATTGTATTTGATCATGTAAAAACCCTAAAAGCATAATATTAAATTGTGTTTGTAAAGTCGACCCCATTGTGGCTAATGTATTATTAGAAAAGTGACTTTTGTAGAAGTCGACCTTAACATGTTAAGAGGGCGGTTCATATTGTATAAATAAGAGGCCATACACATCATTTGGAGACACACTCATCTCACACTCATAACACAAGGAAAAATTCACTATCCTTGGAGGAGGAGAAGACACAACAACTAGGGTTATCTATTTATCTGTTTTCTGGCACTGTATTGACATTGTACTTGGTTGATGAATCTATACTGAAGAATTTACTGGGTTTTCTCCACCAAGAGGGTTTCCTAGGATAAATCTGTGTTTACTTTTTTTACTGTTATTGTCTCTCTTTCAATGATCCTATATGCAGTTAATGGGCTAAATAATTAAATAATTATGTATATTGTTAATTGCTTAAGTTAAATCTCAACATGGTATTAGATCTACTCTGAAATAAGCTAGTTCACAGTCTAAGAATAGATCATTGGGAAAGATAATGCTACAGGAAGACTCGTCTTGGCTCATCACATCTTTCCCACATATTAGTTTTTTAGTTTTGCAGTGCTGGAAAATTAGTGTTTCTGCATGAAACCCTAAGTGATGACATCACCCCTTTTCCGAAGGACGTAGGTCAAAGCAAGTACACCAAGAAATTCTCCTAAGCAGGGCACACCTTTTCCCTGGATCAGATCTACAAAATTCTCAAGAAGAAAAATTAGAGTTTCCTCATAAAACCCTAGATCTAGACGTTTATACAACTACAACAAATATTTGAGACATAAGCTCACCTTGGCATAATGCACCCTCTGGTAAGGTCTAAATCCATATTTTGCAAAGTTTTCAATATTTGTTTTTTTGTTCCAAGAAAGATGAATTCTAGTACCAAGCTTGATGATAAGCTTGAAGGAGCTGATAACTTCCAAGCATGGAAGTATAGAGTAATGCCCATTCTGGAAGAGAATGATCTAGAAGGATTTGTGGAAAATGAATTTGAAGAGCCAGAGGGAGATGAGGCTAAAGCAAAGCACAAGAATAACTTGGTTAAAGAAAAGAGGATCATTGCAGATTCTATCAAGGATCACTTGATCTCTCATGTCTCATTGTTGAAGACTCCAAAACAAATGTTTGATGCGCTATCTCGTCTATATGAAGGCAAGAACATAAACCAAAAGATGACCTTAAGGACACAACTCAAGAATGCGAAGATGCAAAGTTATGAGACCATCCAATCCTACTTCACGAGAGTGTCTCAGATAAAATAACAACTTAAATCCATTGGAGACTCGGTTGAAGAAGCCAAGATAGTAATGACCACATTAAATGGTCTCCCAAATTCTTGGGAATATTTTATTCAAGGTATCTGTTCCATAAGAAAGCTAACAAATCTTAGCAGGTTATGGGAGGATTTCACTCAAGAAGAATCCATATTGGCGGAAAGAGAAGAGAAGTTGGGAAATAATGATGAGCAAGCACTTTCAACTCATGAAACAAAAGGAAAGGGAAAGAAAGAAGTTCATTCCCACAAGAAATTCCATAAGCCACACAAGACTCAAAAAGATCAAAAGGATTATTCAAGTTGCAAATGTTTCAGTTGCCATAAGACGGGACACATTGCAAGAGATTGTCCCCAAGAAAAACATCTGATCAGAAAAAGAAATTATCAATTGCACCATGCTCATACCATAGAAGACGATGAACTTGATCAAAAGAGAACAAAAGAAGATGATAAACAATACCTTCTGATATCAGCTCTTACAGGGACAATCAATCATGGAAGTGACACATGGCTTATTGAAAATAGTGATTCTAAGCACATGACTGGTCACAAGAATTCTCTTTCAAACTTGATTCAGAAGGATTCACCTCATAAGGTGAAGCTTGGAGATGACTATCAATATCCCATTAAAGGAGTAAGAGAAGCTTCCTACAAGTTGGATTCCGTAAAACCTATGAAGATGAAAGATGTATTGTATGTACTTGGTTTAAAGAAAAATATCATTTCCATCTCAGTATTGGAAGAGAAAGGATTAGATTCTCCTTTGTATATGGTGAAGTTCTCATGTGGCCTAGAGGAAAGACTATTGATGATGCAGTTATGATTGGTGTCCAAGAAGGAGGTCTATACAAATTGAAGGGACACTCAAATTCAACTCTAGTACACAACACAATGAATCCAAGTGAGCTATGGAATAGAAGACTTGCTCACATAAATTACAAGGCACTACCGATCGTGAGAAATATGGTAATAGGGTTTACAGAGATTCAAGTGAACCATGATGGCGTATGCAAGGGATGTGCACAAGGAAAGAACTTGAAGAGTTTGTTTCCAGGCAGTGACATCAAATCCAAAGAAGTATTGGATATTGTGCAGTCAAAGGTATGTGGACCAATGTCAACCACATCATCTAGTGAGTATGTATACTATGTTTCATTTATTGATGATTACTCATGTAAGACTTGGATTTATTTCTTGAAAGCAAAAAGTGAAGTTTCAACAAGTTCAAGGAATTCAAGGCCCTTGTAGAAAATCTCGCTGAAAGGAAGATAAAGGTCTTATGGTCAGATAATGGAGGAGAGTTCACCTCTGATGACTTCAAATCATTCTACAAAGAGGTTGGGATTAAGAGGGAGCTCACTACTCCCTGCAATCCCCAACATAATGGTGTGGAAGAAAGAAAGAACCAAACAATAATGGAAGCAGTAAAGGCCATGATTCATGATCAATACTTACCGATGTAATTCTGGGTAGAAGCAATTAGGACTGTTGTATATGTACCAAACAAAACACCTCATCGTGTACTTGGGAACACGACACCAAAAGAAAAGTTTACAGGATAAAAGCTAGAGGTCAACCACTTGAGGATATTTGGTTGTCTGGTGTATGTACATGTTCCCAAGGATAAGAGATCGAAGCTAGACCCTTCATGCAAGAAGGGAATATTTGTTGGATACAATGAGAAATCGAAGGCGTACATAGTCTACATCCCTGGTCATAGGAAGATTGAGATTAACATAGATGCCACCTTCGATGAGGATGAAACCTTCAATAGATCAAGGCAAACTCATACATATGAGGTCCATGATAAGGAGCCTGAAGCTCCTAGAGTTACAGATACAAATGTTGTACCAGAAGAACATATTCCATTTGATCATGATATGGCAGAACCATAGAGACCTGTAGATCCACCACGAGAGAAGAAGATGCTAGCTTGGGCTCGTGAGATTATTCAGGATGCAGAGAAATATGGTGCTCAAGATGGAACTTTTAGAGAAAGAAAGAAACCAAAACCATATTCTAGTAACTTGGCATTGTTAAGTGACATCATTGATGCATAGCCTACCTGTTATGAAGAGGCTACAGAGAAGAAAGAATGGAAGGATGCCATGATTGACGAGTACCAATCCATCTTGAAGAATGATGTTTGGGGCGTGGTTCCTAGATCGAAAGAGAACTCAGTAGTGACTTCAAAATGGATCTACAAGACAAAGCATTCAACAAATGACAATATCGAGAAATATAAGGCAAGATTTGTGGCTCATGGTTTCTCCCAGAAATAAGGAATAGATTACGAGGAGAAATTTTCTCTTGTGGAGAGATACACTTCGATTAGAACCATACATGCTATAACTACAATAATGAAGTGGAAGATACACCAGATGAACATGGAGACAACTTTCCTGAATGGTGTAATAGAAGAGGAAGTGTATGTGGAGCAACCACAAGGTTTCAAGACACATAACAGGAAACCACATGTGTGCAGATTGAATAAAGCATTATATGGATTGAAACAAGCACCCATGGCATGGCATGGTAGACTTGATAGTTTCCTGATGAGCTTGGGCTTTACCAAGAGTAAAGCATATTCCAACCTTTACTACAAGGTTGTGGATGATGGTCCAATGATATCACGATTATATGTGGATGGCATGTTTCTAACAAGGGACGAGAAGCTAATCATTGATTGCAAGATGAAGCTTGGTGCATATTTCGAGATGAAATACCTGGGTATGATGCACTATTTCTTGGGTCTAGAGGTATGGCAGAGACCAGATGAGATTTTACTGAACTAAGGAAAATATGTTGTAGAGATTCCGAAGAGATTCAAAATGATGGATTGTAAGGCCATGCCTCCCCTGATGGTGACAAATATGAAGTTATTGATTGATACATCTTCCGAGATAGTGGATGTCACCAGGTACAGAAAAATTATTAGTTCATTGATGTATTTAACGAACACACGACCCAATATATCTTTTGCAGTGAACACATTGAATCAGTATATGATTGAACCTAGAAGTGTTCACTTGATTACGAAAAAACATGCGTTGAGGTACCTGAAGGGTACTGTTGATTATGGGCTCCGATATGTTTCAGATCATGAGATAAGATTGCAATGTTATGTTGATTCAGATTGGGCCGGTAGTATCACAAATTGGAAGAGAACATCTGGATGTTGCTTCAGTTTGGGATCAATTGTGATTGTGTTGTTCAACAGGAAGAAAACTAGTGTGACACTCAATACTGTCGAGGCAGAGTATATAGTAGCATTTTAGATAGTAGAAAAGCCGTGTGGCTTCAGAAGTTACTTGCAAGGCTATTTGATCTTGAGTTAGAGGTGAATTGTATATGTTGTGATAACTAGAGTTGCATAATGTTGTCATAGAATCCAGTGTTTCATGAAAATTCAAAGCATATCGAGATCAAGTACCATTATATTTGAGATATGGTATAGGGAGGAGATGTGAAGCTCTAGTATGTGGCTATAGATGAGAAGGTAGCATACGTGTTGACCAAGCCTCTATCATGAGTGAAGTTTGAGTACTTCAGGGACAAGCTTGGCGTGGTCCAGAAGGACCTCCCTAGTAACAGGGAGTGATGTGTTACATATGTGACTCTAGGGATAGTAGCATGCAGAGTGTGGCAACAACAGAGCATTCACTCATGAGCACGTTACTGGCTGTGGCACTAGTCAACATAACCTCGCACAAGGTCAGTAATATACTGATCCTTTGGGATTGATAGTTACCTAGATTTCGAGCTAGTGCACCAACTGTGTGGTTGGAGGATTCCTAGTTATGTGTGAACTAGATGGGTAGTGTGTGTGCACTACATCGCCTAAACCTCATGGTTAGATGCTCGGGTTCTATGTGAGTTGGATGCATGGTGTGCCAACTAGAAGGGATAGATTTAGGCTAGTTTCCTAGTTCTACATAAGTGGTCGTTGATCTAGACTCCATATTAGTGAGATGGATGACCCTATGTACATGAGTGGTCATTGATCTAGACTCTGTGTTAGTGAGACAAATGACCCTATGTACATGAGTGACTGTTGATCCAGACTCCATGTGAGTGAGTTGGATGATCCTATGTGAGAACTAGATGCTAGATTCTGTGTGATCAGGTGAGTGGTCATTGATCCAGATTATGTGTGAGCTGGCGAGTGGTCATTGATCCAGATTTTGTGTGAGCTGGATGACCCTATGTGAGATAGTTGAAAGTCCCGTAATGTTTTTCCCACTAGAGATATGCTACATGTGATGATGTCATGGATGTATGTTTTGGTTGTTGAACTTCTTATGATGTATAGATTCATGAAAGTAAACAAGTCAATGGTCAAAGTGTACAAACATGCTAGAAGAATACCTTCCTTGCTAAGAAGGACTGTTGATTTTTTTTTAGCTGTGGAAGATATTCTTCCTATTTATTTGATCATGTAAAAACCCTAAAATAATAATATTAAATTGTATTTGTAAATTCGGCTCCATTGTGGCTAATGTATTATTATAAAAGTGAATTTTGTACAAGTTGACCCTAAAATGTTAAGAGGGCGGTTCATATTGTATAAATACGAGGCCATACACCTCATTTGGAGACACACTCATCTCACACTCATAACACAAGGAAAATTTTGCTATCCTTGGAGGAGAAGAAGACACAACAACTAGGGTTATCTGTTTATCTTTTTTCTGGCATTGTACTTGGTTGATGAATATATACTGAAGAAGTTACTGTTTTTTCTCCTCCAAGAGGGTTTCCTAGGATAAATCTGTATTTACTATCTTAACTGTGATTGTCTCTCTTTCAATTATCCTATATGCAGTTAATGTGATAAATAAATAAAAAATTATGTATATTGTTAACTGCTTAAGTAAAATATCAACACACAAGATGTATATGGGGAAACCTAATATGGGTGAAAACCCATCTAGAATGTGAGGCCTATGCTTTGCTCTCTTTTCTTCAATAATGAAATGCAAACACAAAGAACAAGATACTCACTATGGAGTTTCCTTTGATATTGTGGCTTGAATGGTTGCTACATAATTGTCTTCCTCCTTTGTTATTCTCTCAAATCCCACTCCTAGATGATCTTCTCAACTATGGAACAAGTACAATACTAAAAGAATGAAACCCCCTCTCCTCCTAGCGGCCTAGTATTTAACATAGTCTTATAGTCGTCTAGGGTTAGGGTTTTTGCATGCCTTGACCCTTAATTAGTGATAAGGATTAATCTTCTTGAAACTCCCATGTGACTATCCATGTGTGAGTAAGGGAGGCTAACGTGGCATCCACTCGATACCATAGTGGTCAACAAGTAGGTCAACTTGCAGGAGGCATAACTTCCGTAGACGAGCTCCTATTGAGGTGATTTTCACACCGTTGAAAAGGTCTATGTGTGTAGAAAAATGTTGAGGGGATGGGAGCCATGCTCACAAACTTTTGACCCCAAAAGTGCCATTTGTTGCCTCAAAATGGCTCTAGAAAGTTTTGGACCCCAAATCTCCTAATTGGGACTTGTCGCTAAAATGAGCCCTACAAGCCAATTCCTCTAATTTTTTCACCCAGGAAGTATCAATATAGATGGAAAATTACATAATGATCAAATCCAGATCACATAGTAATGAGTTTCCCTTTTCACACATTTTGGCCTAACCTTCTTTATTATGACCACATAGTTATTTAATGGTTTTGAATAGTTTTTATTTCATTTGTTAAGAAGAATATATCTTTGAGTTGGTTTCTATGTTAAATAAATGACCACCTCTCATGTTGTCTTGTATGCAATTTGGTTCTTATTTGGTTGACATGCATGTTTATGGTATACCATATGTGTTCTTACTAATGTTGATTCCCCCGAGGTATGAGGTGACTAGTTGTTTCCACTTTCTTGTTATTTTTATGCCAAAAATGAATGTGAGAGATGTGTTAACTTGTTGGAAAAAGAGACAAAGGAGAAAGAACCATTAACCCTATGAGCCAAAGAAAAGGAGACCCACAAACCCATGACCAATAAGGTCCTTGCTACCCCTTTGGGATGTTGATGAGATACCTTATTAGAATTTCATTGCCATGGAAAATGATGATATTGTGACCATGAAAACCATGATGCTATATCACATTTTTGAGATTTTTGACAAACTCCCACTAAACATAAGTGAGCGCGAAGGACGATTGCTTCAAAAATTACTCATGTTATCTCTAACACTTAAATTATGGTTATCCCTTTGTTTTTTATTATAACACATATTTTGAGACGCATTACAACTGAACTCATATTTTATACCTCTATGCATTAGGTATTGATGGTTGTGGTCATGTTGTTTATCTCACCATTCATAATGATGTGTTACTCAAAAGATTCTTTTTCTCATTTGTAGTAGTTTGGATTATTTAATAGATAAGGTGGGAAATGGATAATGGTGAAGTGGCATCACCATTCATAATGATGTGTTATTCAAAATATTGTTTTTCTCATTGTAGTAGTTTGGATTATTTAATGGATAAGGTGAGAAGTGTATAATGGTGAAGTGGCATGGTTACTCATATTTTGTGTTTATCAATCACTTCTAAATAATTTTTATGATAAGGGTTGTTACAATTCTAAAGTTACCCATACAAGTTAGTTCCTATGGTGTGGGATTACTTAGGTGACTTGGGATTATTGGTGTAACCCAAAGTATTCTTGACATTGGTTTGTGGGATCATGAGTTTTATGTTTAGTTCGTTCTAACTTTATTAAAGGGTGGGATCATGGGTTTTAGGTTTAGTTTGTTCTAACTTTATTAAAGGGAATACTTCAGTGACTTGGGATTAATGGTGTAACCCAAAATATTCCCACATTGGTTTATGGGATCTTTGGTTTTATGTTTAGTTTGTACTAGGTATTCTAAATTTATTAGTCCCTGCCGAAGGCGTAGAGGGACTATATCGATCAATAATTCATTGAATTCATATTGGTTTGTCCTTTGAATAAAAATATGTGCATAATATCTATTGTTGGAGCTAGGGAACTAAAAACATTGATTTTTATATAATAAAAAATACCATATCTGTCACTATCTGATTGGATAACAGATTGGAGGTCTTATTGCCAGCTTCACTATTCCCAATGTTTGATATGTTAGCATATCCAATTTTTTTTGATCATATACGGTCTTTTTGAGTTGTTATTTTTTTCTTGAAATGTTTGTATATCCAAAGTTGTGAAGATAGATAGTTAGTTTTTTATAAGTTGACTTCATATTAGTTTGTCCTTTGACTAATTGTTTTTTCTTACATAGGCTCTCCTGTTCGAACTATTGTTACTAATTTATTATTATTATTGTTATAAATGTTTTTTCCGCATGTAAGAGACCTGCCACACTGCATTATTTCTTAAATGTTTACAAAGAAGTTATGAAAGACTTAAATGTTTACCTAATAGGCTTCACAACCTTAAATGTTTACTTAATAGGCCTGTTTTTTTTTTTTTTTTGACAGAAACGGTTAGAGGAGCTTTGTATTAATAACAGTGGACATTCCACCGGGGTTCAATACATCGATAGAGAATTGCTTGTAAACTTGAAAACATAAATCTAAAGATCCTAACTCAGTACTAGTTCATGGACACTAAGACTATTTCAGCGATCCTGAACGGCTTCGCGTCATTACATCACTTCTAGGATGAATGTTTTTTTTCCTCTTTGACACTGTTTGCCATTCAATGTTCCGGTCCATGGATTGGCTTTCCGTCGGGCCTAAAGCGTCTTCCTTATCAGCTAAGTCTGCCCAGCTTGAGGCTAGGGGATATTGCTGGTTGGGCAACTTGGGAGAGTCTTCTGCTTCCCCTTTTGTAGGGGGTTTGATTTCGTCTTCAAATTCTGCCTCTTTTGCCGCTTCAAGGGTCTTACTTTCAAAATGTGGTTCCGTTGGTATCCCCGTCCACCAGGTGGGCTTGGAAGACCTTTTTTTCCCAAGTGGTTTTCCACAGTTATGGGCTAAGTGCCCCGTTTCGAAGCAGTTCCTACACCTGAAGCTGAGATTCTCATAGTCGATTTTTTGGGTCCTTGAGTAGTCCTTGCCTTGAAGTATAATTTCAGCTGGGAAACCTTTGGAGAAATCCATTTCCACACAGATTCGAGCGAAGGTGGAGCGAGATGGCTTGGAGTCCAGACTTCTGCAGAGGAAATTTCCGAGGCCATTGCCAATCGAATGAAGAGATTGATCCCCCCAGAAATGCAAGGGTAAATACGAAAGTCTCACCCAGACTGGGGCTGAAGAGATACAATCCGTGGAGGGGTCGAAGGAAGGGGTACATAGTTTCATGGACAGGCCTGCTCTGCCCCAGAACCATGGCCCGGAGTTAAACACTTTATCTCTGTCACTTGTAGAATCAAAAACTACCCAACAAAACCCTTTTTCACAAGGGCAGGGGATGAATTCTCCATCTAAGAGCGGGTACCATTCGAAGGAGAACCAGGAGATTAAATCTGGAAGAGAGGGCCAAAACCCATTGAATCTGCAAACTAAAGCATGCCCGCTCTAATGGCGAGCATGAGTTAAGGCTTCTTGTGGCATTGGAATGGAAACTGCCGAAGCTTCAGGAACTACTGCATGCAGCCCAGAGGGGTGACCTTGGAGAGATGCAACCTTCAGATCCAATGTATGTAGATCGGAGATAGACCCTTGACGCGAAGCCACCTCTTTGAAGGAGAGGGTCGGCACCGGGGCTGCCGACGGGGCTCCCAGGGATTTACCTACAAGAGAGATCGACCCACAAGAGGAAGTCGCAGCTGAGGGAGGGAGGCACGTAGCCATTTCCACGACCTTACCAGGAGAAGCACTACCATGATGAGCCGCCATAGAAGACTGCCACTTTTGCGAAGGAGGGCGGAGGAGGCCCGCAACCAATGTCACAGCCTTACCAGGGGCACCATCGAGCTTTGGAGACGAGGGGGCTGCCATTGGAGAGTGATTACAGTGATGGAGGGTAGGAGACGCCGGTCGACGGCCTTCGGGAGAACCGGGAGAGCGGGAGCTCAGCGCTAGGGTTCCGGTAATCTTGATTACTTAATAGGCTTGTTACAATACATTTTCTTCTGTTTTTTTTATATGCAATGTTCCCTGCATTCAATGTGGGCAATATTGTTCTTCAACGACATTGTTGGTTCACTGGTTCATGCTTGCTTCTTGCATGTTCACTGATTTCTTATTTTTCCTGTTGGTGTTGTTCTTGTTTTCCTGTTGGTCTTGTTGCAGTTTGCACACTTGGGGTTTTGCAACCGCGATTGGAACTACCCTTCTGTCGTTCCCCATTGACGGATAGGTTTGGGTGCCGTGTTTATTTTCGCTTTCTATTTGCAGTTTGCAGGTGGGAAATTTGACTACTGGGGATGGCTGAGTCAAAATCCTCTTGCAGAACATCTTTGCATTTGAGGAGAAAATACGATTTTCTTTTGTGATGCGTCACTGTTGCTGTGATGGAGGTAGGTTCTATGTCGAACATTGGCCTTCTGTCGTTTTCTGTTGATGAGAGGGTTTGGGTGTCGTGACTAGCTTCACTTTCTATCTGTAGTTTGCAGGTGGGAAATTTGATTGTTGGGGATGCTTGGGTCGAAATCCTCTTGCATAACATCTTTGTATGTGAGGAGAAAATATGATTCCCTTTTCCTATGCGTCACTGTGGCTATGATGGAGGTGCATTCTGTGTGGAACATTGGCCTTCTGTCGTTCCCTGTTGACGGTCAGGTTTGGGTGCTACGATTATCTTCGCTTTCTATCTGCAGTTTGCAGGTGGGAAATTTGACTATCGGGGATGCCTGAGTCAAAATCCTCTTGCATAACATCTTTGTATGTGAGGAGAAAATACGATTCCCTTTTCCTATGCGTCACTGTGGCTATGATGGAGATAGGTTTTGGGTTGAACATTGGCGATTAGGAATGATATGAAGACAACATTACAATATTGCTTCTCTAATCGTAGTAATCACATACAAAGATGGTATGCAAAAGGATTTTGATCGCTCTTAGTATTGAAAAATACCAACCGTGAAAACCACACCTTTCTTAATTGCTTGCACAGTGGCAAGCCTTTGGATGGTCCTGCCAACTTTGAATTTTACTTGACAGGTCTCACAGCCTGAAATATTTGATTAATAGATGTGTTAGAATACATTTTCCTCCGAAGTTTTTGATAAATCTTGTGTGCAGTGAATTTAGCCAATATTGTTGTTCACCGACATTCTTGGTCGGCTGGTTGGTGATTTCTTATTTGTTCATTGGATGATTCTTATTGTTGTTTGATTCAACTTTGCAGGGTTCGGGTCCCGCGGCTGCAGTTGGGCCTTTTGGTGCTTCTTAACTGGGTTGTTATTTGCTGCTTGCTCTTATTTGCTTAAACTTTGCAATGTTGGGGTACTGCATATGCAGTTGGATTTTTTGTTACATGGTTTTACAATCATCTCCATCTATATATTCGCATCACGAGTCTGACTGGTCTCCATTCATTTGCATATTTATCCAATTTCTTCTAAACTTGCCCGTTTTTCCCTTTTGTTCTTACCCTCTATTATGCGTTTCTGGTTCTATAATTTGTCACGTTTCTGTGCTCGTGGGTTCCCAGTGTGGTGAATTGAAAAATCATCATCTCCATCTATATCTTCACATCACGAGTCTGACCGACCGTTGTTCGTTTTCATACTTAGCCAATTTTATGAACACGGGTTCGCAGATAGGTGTTATCGAACTATGGTAACCCGTGTTCGAGGTATACCTCTTGCACCTAAAAATTTCATGCTCTACAATTCAACTCCGGACTCCTTGAACTCGCAACCCTACCTCTACCTAGTATGACTCCATCTGTCTGACCTGCCTTTCCATACTTAGTCGAGTCTTCAAAGTTTCACGGGTTCACGCATTCCCGGGTTCAGAAAAGTTTAAAACCATTTTGTCACTCCCCTTCATCCCTGCCACCTTTCACCCTTCCAAATGCACATTAACTATGCTTTTAAAAGTGACAACTGACCGGACAGGTTAATTGTTTTTGGCTTTAATAAGTGGAAAGCTCGAGGACATCTCCCATTAAAATGCATAAACATGCGAATATTATGGGAACTGGTAACTTTTTTTTTCTTGCATTTTGAATTTGAAAAAAAGTGTTGGCTATTTTAGTTTTTTAAAGGCATCATCATAGTAGCAACACAATATTTTACTACCACGCTGCCATCCACAAATGTGTCATCCAAAAAGGTCTTGACGTCATGTCGCTCTTTAATACTATGCATATGTTACGGGTTGTCATATTTGAGAATCTGCTTGGATATGGGAATATTAATACGTGCTATTAGTCACTATTCAGTGCACATATTAAAAAATATTGGCATAGATATTGAGGGAATCTGCCATTAAGACGAATTAAACCAAAATCTACGAAATATTATACTGTCATCCTCCAGTGTTGATTTTAAATACTTATTCCCATTTCTCTCTATCATCAAAGAGTTGGGCTTTAGGGTGCCTTTGTTGTAATGTTCCTGGTCATGGACATGCAAGAAAAATTAGAGATGCCATTGAGGCCCAATTGAAAGACAAGAGAATGGTTTTATGTGACGTGAGATTTGAGCCAAAAAAATTCTCTGTTAGCCAACAAAAACTTAGACAGGAAAAAAAACAAACAAGTATCTTCTGATTGGTGTTCTCCCTGTATTTGATGCTTTGGTTGGTTGAAAGGCTTGCCTGGAGATTTTTTTGTTGATATAATTTGTTTTATTACTGGGAGTTGGAAGGGATTTTCAGGTCACCTACAAAATTCTCCTTCGTTGAAGTATATAGTTTCTTCCAACAACACAGATTTGGCAAGCTTATCAAATTCTGCAGATTACAAAAGATTTGTCTTCCGCCAGAGGAGTCGCACTTACCATGGCTTGAAAAATGGTCTGTAATATTCAGAAATGATGCAAAATATTACGCCATTCGCGAATATACTCAAAAGGAAATTATAAATTTGGATTGTCACGAGTATGAGAAACTGTATGGGTGGTTAAAATGACATACCAAAATTATAGAAGTTTATATTTCAAAATTTGTTGAGCTACTTCTGGGTCTGGTAGAAAACTTGATAGAAAACCATATTATTTGTCAAAGTTTGTTCACTATCCTTTGGATGTAGTTACAAACTCCACATACAATCAAATTTCTATCTCTACTGCACATTTTTTATTTTACTATTCCTATGCATATGATTGCATCTGGGTCGATGGGCTTGCCCCTATTTACATGAATATTCCCCTCCTACTTGAAGGTGGGTATATAACCAGGGAACGACACTCTCAAAAATTTCTAATCCCTGCATCGACATGCAACTGGAAAAAGTTAATGGGAAGAAATTTTATATTATGGACTTTGCAACACTTTCTGGGGATTACTTTATACTACCACCTTCTGCAAGAAGTTTCACGTGTTCAGGTAATGATTTGGTTTCTGAAAATCACCTTTTACTACCACTTTCATGTAATCATTTTATTTCATTCTTTATAAGAGACCTTAATGTAGTGGTGTATTCCAGAGATGTTTCCACTTGATTTCAATCTTCCTATTGTTTCCCTTGCTTTGGATAAGGAAAATGCATTTCTTATGTTGCAGTTGATGCAATATTTGAAAAAAAAAATGTTCAAACCATACAATTTCTTATTTTTTAAAATATAGAACAATGTATTTTTTGAACAAACAACTGTTCAAAAAGTTTTAGGCACTGTTTGGGATTCACGTCCTTCAAGGATGTTAATTAATCACCAAATTAATGTTGCTTGTGCCAATGCAATTGAGCCGTAGCCCACTATGGAAATTGCATTAACACTGCAATGTCAAATAATAGATGTCTGACATGTACCTAATGTCAATGTCATTATCGCACATGACACCCAACGTCCAAAGATTTATGGACTGAAAGCAACATTGTAGTTTTCATGAGAAAGAAACACTAAATTCGATATTCTTTAGAGGTCTGACAATCCTGCAGTTTAAGTTCTTTGAAAATTACAACCCTGCTTGTTCACCGCATTGTCGCATTGTAGTCAATAGCATTGTTCCCATTTCCACCGCCAATGTCAATGTTCGAAGCTGAAGCTATCTGGAGCTTGGGGTCACTGCCTATGTGGATGCTTGAAGGTGAAACTACTTGGAACATGGGATCACGACTTCTTACAATTGACATTAGTATTAGTAGTGATCGAAAGTTGATTGTATGTCGAGTCTGTTATTGCATACAAAGGTCGCTCAATACTCTTTGTCATAGAAAATGGTTGTCTGTCAATTCTGTTACAACTTTGGCATAAAATGTTCTGTAATTTTAGAATGTTTATTCAAACGCGCATATAGTTTCTCATGTTCGTGGGTATCCAATTTTATTATTTCCTTTTGAGTGTATTCAGGCATGGAGTAATATTTGGCGTCACTTCCGAACATTCCAGACCTTTTGTGGGCCGCCATGTCTACCAACCCTACACCGAAAGATATATTCTGATGTGATCTGTGTCATTTGATACACTTACCAGATCTGTGTTGCTGGAAGAAGCTATGTACTTCAATAGAGGAACATTTTGCAACTGGGTTGGATGTCCCTTCCAATTTACAGTAATAAAACAAATAATTTCAACATACAAATCTTCAGCCAAGATTTTCAACTAAAAAGATGATCGAATATAGGGAGAATAACAGTCACAACATACTTGATTTTTTTTTTGTCTCAACTTTTGTTGCCTAATAGGATTTGTTTCCCCCAAAGATGATGTCACAAAAAACAACTCCCTCGTCTTTCAATTGGGCCTGAATCACATTTCTAAGTTGTCTCAGATGTCAATGATCATGAACATTACAAGGAAGGCACCTTAAACCCCAAGTTTTCGACAACAGATGGAAATTAACACTTAAAAAAGTATGGAATGTTGAATAACCAACCAATGCAGGCAGACCATATCTAGAAGAGACAAGCTATTAAAAAAGATGGGATAGATCTAGTTGGAAGCACCAATGAAGTCCAAGACCTGAAATTGATATTCAACTCATTTTTTTTATGAATCAAGCATTTGATCGCCAAGTTGAAATCTATAAAGACTATCCACAAGCTTCATTATTGCACATATTTTTTTTTTGTCGGTGACAGGCCAAACTGCAGTCATTGTGGCAAATAATATCAGCTGTATTTTGTAACCCAACTTATTTGAATATAGAATATTTGCGGTTTTTTTTATGGTGTTTTCCAATCTCTGGTATTTCTTTTCATTTTATTTTGTACCTTATTTTTCTGTGTCGTTAAACATGGACGACAAGCTTTTCTTTATGCTGCCCAACATTCTGATTTAAATAAAGGCTACTCTATTTGTTCCTTACATTTTACATGGAAGAATAATTTGTCATAGGCCATACTTATGTGGCACCCACCCTATACTTAAAGAAAGAAATGGGA
>SNQJ01S0036264.1:19044-73817 GCA_010110895.2 Picea sitchensis
TAGAATAAATATACAAACTTTTTCTTGGCCAAAACTTATCCAATTATTTAGCCACCAGGTCCCGGGTTTGCGGTATCCAACACTTATGTCCCATGTTTCGTCATATACATCTTACAGCCAAAGAACTTCCCTGATCTGCAATTTATGATTTTACTAGTGAGAAATCACCAGGGGTTCAAAAAGATTGGCATTAATAAATGAACAATATATTTTATTCTGTGATATACTTAGCCCTTTCCCCCTTTTCTTCTTCCTGTCTATTATCACTTTCTGGTTATATACTTAGTCACCTTTCTATGATCATGGGTTCCATGGTTGGTGGGCTGACATATCTTCATCTCCATCTATATCCTCACATGACAAATACAACCGACCGCTGTTCCTTTCCATACTTATCCAATTTTATGGCCATGGTTGCTGGGTTGGCGCTTTCGAACTATGTTGCTTATTATTTTGTGATATACATCTTGCACTCAAAACTTCCGTGATGTCAATGAAATTTGCGAATAGAACAACATCCTGCAAATTGGGAGATGATTTACATTTGAACCAAAAATAATCTATTAATATATATTAATATGAATACTATTGGAAAAAATATAAAATTTTTCTCTTTGCCAATAACTTAGCCAATTATCTGGTCACTGAGTTCTGGGTTTGCGGTATCCAACACTTATGTCCCATGTTCCTTCATATACATATTGTAGCCAAAAAACTTTTGTGATCTGCAATTTATGCTTTTACTAGTAAGAACTCACCAGGGGTTCGAAAAGATTGGCATGAATAAACAAACAATATATTTTCTTCTGTGAGATACTTAGTCCTTTTCCCCTTTTCTTCTTCCCGTCCATTATCTCTTTCTGGTTATATACTTAGTTTCCTTTCTATGATCATGGGTTCCAGGGTTGGTGGGATGACATATATTCATCTCCATCTATATCCTCACATGACGAATCCAACTGATCGCTGTTCCTTTCCATACTTAGCCAATTTTATGGCCGCAGTTGTCGGGTTGGCACTTTTGAACTCGACTTCTTATTGTTCCGTGATATACATCTTGCACTCAAAACTTTTGTGATCTACAATTCGATCGCAGATTCCTCAAAGTCACAAGATTCACTCTACGAGGTTTCACAAATGTCTCAAAGTATATGTCACAAAGTATCCCTCTTAGAGTGAATCTTGCAAGTTCGAGGAGTCTGCGGTGGAATTGTAGATCAAAGAAGTTTTGAGTGCAATAAGTATATCATGGAACAAGAAGCAACCAAGTTTGAAAGCGCCAACCTGGAAACCACGACCATAAAATTGGCCAA
This sequence comes from Picea sitchensis, assembly GCA_010110895.2. Taxonomy (NCBI): domain Eukaryota; kingdom Viridiplantae; phylum Streptophyta; class Pinopsida; order Pinales; family Pinaceae; genus Picea; species Picea sitchensis. The sequence continues at coordinate 20,358 of SNQJ01S0036264.1, forward strand.
GTATGGAAAGGAACAATGGTTGGTTAGATTCGTCATGTGAGGATATAGATGGAGATGAAGATATGTCAGCTTGCCAACCCTGGAACCTGCGATCATATAAAGGAGACTAATTATATAACCAGAAAGAGATAATGTACAGGAAGAAGAAAAGGGGAAAATGACTAAGTATCTCACATAAGAAAATCTACTGTTCATTTATTAATGCCAATATTTTCGAACCCCTCGTGAGTTCTCACTAGTAAAAGCATAAATTGCAGATCACAGAAGTTCTTTGGCTGCAAGATGTATATGACGGAACATGGGACATAAGTGTTGGATACCGCAAACCCGAGACCCGATGGCTAGATAACTGGCTAAGTATTGGACAAGAGAAAGTTTTTATATTTATTCCAATATCATTCATATTAATATAGATTAATAGATTATTTCTGGTTTAAATGTAAAGCATCTCCCAATTTGCAGGATGTTGTTCGGTTCACAAATTTCATTGAAACCACATAAATTTTGACTGCAAGATGTATATCACAGAACAAGAAGCAATAGAGTTCAAAAGCGCCAAACCGACAACCGCAACCATAAAATTGGCTAAGTATGGAAAGGAACAATGGTCGGTTAGATTCGTCATGTGAGGATATAGATGGAGATGAAGATATGTCAGCCCACCAACCCTGGAACCTGCGATCATATAAAGGCGACTAAGTATATAACCAGAAAGTGATAATAGACAGGAAGAAGAAAAGGGGAAAAGGGCTAAGTATCTCACAGAAGAAAATATGTTGTTCCTTTATTAATGACAATCTTTTCGAACCCCTGATGAGTTCTCACTAGTAAAAGCATAAATTGCAGATCAAAAAATTTCTTTGGATGCAAGATGTATATGACGGAACATGGGACATAAGTGTTGGATACCGCAAACCCGGGACTCGATGACCAGATAATTGGCTAATTTTTGGTGGGATGACATATCTTCATCTCCATATATATCCTCACATGACAAATTCGACCGACCTCTGTTCCTTTCCATACATAGCCAATTTTATGGCCACAGTTGCTGGGTTGGCACTTTCAAAATATGCTGCTTCTTGTTCCGTGATATACATCTTGCACTCAAAACTTTTGTGATCTACAATTCCACCATTGACTCCTTGAAATCAAAAGCTTCACTCTACCAGGGTTCACAAATGTTTCAAAGTATCTGTCACTGCCTTCCATCCCCACTAACTTCCCATCCTTCCTAATATACATTAATTATGATCTTACTAGTGACGACTAAACACACTGGTACGAAACAATTGGCACCCAGTCCTCCACCATATACAAATTGACTATCGGATTCTGACATCGTCCCCTCTTCCATGTTACATATTATGCATTCAAATGTTTCAAGTGATACAATTTGACCGTTTGGGCCTCACGTCTTCTGGGGAGACCTTGTCACCCTATTTTGGATCCTCATGTTGGCGGGTTCACGAAATATCCAATTCGTCGTCATTGTTTCCTGGTTCGGCCATCCTCGTACTTCTTTCCAAATATGCAACACCAAAGGTTTAATACTAAAACTCCATCATGCAACAACCGTAAGGATCGCCATTAATAAGTAAAAGTCTCAAGGACTAACCATCCCTACAGAACCTGTCTAGAAACATGCAAAGAAGATCTTGGTAGGTAATGACAAAGTTATTACAAATTTCAATATATTAGCGAAAACAAGTCTGGGCCAATGTTTCCCTATTCCATACTTGGACACTTTTTTGATTGCGGGTTCCCGGATTGACAGCCTCAAAATTGTGTTTTGAATCTTCTGTGACTTGCAAATAGTGCCTGAAGTTCCGCGATATACAATTTGTTTGCTGGAATGCCCCGTCACAAGATCAACCATCCACAATTCCTTTCAATACTTATCCCCAAGTTGGTTGTATCTCCATGACATTGTACATTTACTATGTATCGAGTCCGCCCTAACGTTTCCATGTTTCATACTTAGACACTTTTTCGATTGCGTGTTCCTGGACTGGCGGGCTCAGGATTGTGTTTCCAATGTTCCATGAATAGCAAACAGTACCCGAAGTTCCGTGATATAAAGTTTGTCCGTAGGAATGCATCATCATGCCCTCTTCCATGTTACATGTTCTGGGGTCAACACTCCAGAGAGATATAATTTGACCCTCGGGCCCTCACCTATGTTGGTTGTATCTTGTATCCCTATTTCAAAGCGTCACCAACCACTTTCGATAATTATCCATTACTTACTTATTGTTCCCTGTCCCCGCCACCTTCCTAATTCTCTCTGGAAATGCAATTGGCAAGATTTAATGCCAACACTTCACTGTGCATGAACCTTAAACATGTCATTAAGGACCGAAAGGGTCTGCCATATACAAATTGACCTCCTAACTCCCATATCATTCCCTCTTCTATGGTACACATTTTTCATTCAAGTTCCGAGACATACAATTTGACCCTTGGGAAGTCACGTCTCCTGGGGAACCATTGTCACCCTAATTCTGAAGCCCGTCAGATGACTTTCCATACTTTCCCATTTCATGGAATCTCTTTCGTGGTTCCTCGGGTTGGCGGGTTCACAAAATCTCCAATTCTTAGTCACTGTTTACTATGCTCGACCAAGGTTTAATGCTAATAGTTCATCATGCAACAACTTTACAGACTGCCATTAAAAAGCAAAAGCGTCGATAAGACAATTAAATTTAATTAAACCTCGACTCCTCGAATTTAAATTAATTTATCTTCTCTTTTCTTCCCAGAGACATGAAAAAAATATCTTGCCACGCAATGGGATATATATGACAAGTTTCAATATATTAGCGAAAACGAATCCGCCCAACCATTTCTCTATTCCATACTTGAGCCACTTTTTCAATTGTGGGTTCCTGGATAGGCGGGCTCATGTTTACACCTCCATTGTTCCATGTCCTGCAAACATTACCCAGAATTCTGTGATATACAAATTGCCCTCTTGACTGTCCTATCATGCCCTCTTTGGTGTTATGCGTATTGCACTCAAAAATTTATGAGACATATAATTTGACCCTCACGCCCTCACCTCCAATGGTTGTACCTTGTAAACCTATTTTGAATCCCGCCCGACCACTTTCGATAATTAGACACTCCTTAACTGCTCTTTTCCATCCCCGCGACCTTTGTACTTCTTTCTTAATATGCAATTAGTAACCTTTCATGCTAACAACTCACCATGCAGGAACCGTCAACATTGTCATTAATGAGTGAAACGCTCAAGGAGATATCCCATTAATACACATTAAACCAATATATGTGGAGAGTTATATTGTTGATCCAGGAGGATATTCACAGTCGACACATTTCCAGTCGGCTTCAAATACTGCCAACATTGTCCAGTCAACAAAGAGCTCACATTGAGCTTTCCGATGCATTTTGAATGAAGTCAATTGGACTTCACATGCTAGAGATATGTCTTGTTGATATTTAGGGGCAAAATGACATTGTAAAATGTTTAATACATGAGATAGGGTTCTCATAATTATGTATTTTTTATTAATTAAAAGGGATTATTTAGTGCAAAGCCATGTTGGCTTTCAATCCCTAGTCTCAAGGAGAGTCCTAAGGAGAGTTGAGATCTTCATGGATGGTTGAGAGATATTCTCAAACCAATCCCTTGAGATATGCCAAGATCCTAATTTAGGGGATCTTGAGAGATATTATCTCCATGAAAATCTTGATGTGGTTGAGATGGAGATGTTATATAAACCCTTCTTGGGGGTCAAGAAGAGGGGGGAGAAAGCAAAGAGCTTGTGGAAAGATTAGTGAGAGATTATTGATTCAAAGGATGTCTTTGTAAAGGTGAAACAAGTTGTAGGCTTGTTTATGTATCCCTTTTGAAGAAGAATCAATAAAGCGGATTCATGAATTCCATGAATCCGGAGATGTAACTAGGGGGTCTGGTGAACTTCGTTATCATATTGTTTTCAATGTTGTATATGTGATATTGATGCATTCTCAATTGGTTAAGTAGAGTTTTATTTTCATAAACATGCACAATAGTTTTGACAATTTGATGCTTTCATGTTAATGTATTCATTAATGAGGCATGGTTAATGAACCCTATTTCCCTTATTCACATGCAAATTTCGTTAGTAAAAGATCTTATTTCGAAGATTTGGCTGTAGGAATATTCTCACCAAGTTTTCGAATCAAGTCGTATCAGATTTGGTCTGACTGGTTTTTCAGATTGTGAATATCACCATGGGAAAAGGAGCAAAGAAAATAGAAAGACTCCAAGAATTAGAAGAGATAAATCACAACATTCAAGCTGAAAATGCAGAGTTGAGGAGACTTTTGTAGGTTGCAGAAGAAGAGAAGAAAGATCTTCAAGAGAGGTCTCAGCTTCATGGAGAATTCCTTCATAGAATTATTGAAGAATTGCAACTTGAATTGCAAACCAAGGATGATCTCTTGGCTAAGTTACAACTTGGTGAACAAATGGAAGACAAAGAGCCTTCTACCGTGGACGTGCAAACTCAAACTGAGGTATGCGTTGAGAGTATTTCTTCATGTTCACTTTCATCTCAATATGATAATAATGTTGGCATGAAGCTTCTCACTAAAATGGGATATAAAGGAGGCAGACTTGGCATTAATGGCTAAGGAGTCACTCAACCATTAGAGGTGGTACAAAGACCACCATTTGTAGGTTTGGGTTATGGCAAGGTAGATATTGGAGAGTGCTCAAAGATTGCTAAAGCAAGAGCCACTTCTACATCATTGGATTCCAATAGAGGAGCCAAAGCAACTAGTCTTCATCAGATCTGCAACAAAGATGAACTAGGAAGGTATAAAATTCATTCAAATTCTTTTCTTGAATATAAGAAAAATGATTTATGCATTAGATCTTCTAACCGTGATGTAGCCAAGCATCAAATGAAGAAAGTTTGGGTTAAGAAGACAGACATGTCCATGGGAAGTGAGACAAAGCCAAAACCACACCTTCCAAGTCCTTCCATCAGGAATGAACAATTGAATGGAAAGCGAAGGAATTTTTGCATCTACTGCAAAATCAATGGCCATTGGGAGAAGAAGTGTTGGAAGTTACATCCTAAAATTCACCACAAACCAAGCAACATGAAGATTGTGAAAGAGCCCGTGAAGAAGGAGGCTCCTTCAACCATTGTAAAAGCATGATTACAAGAAGAAAGTGCTTGGTGTTGGTTGGGTAAGCAGTTGATAATATTTTTGCAAGTTTTATTTGTCCTATTTTGCAAATTTTGGAGTTATATGTGGATAGGTATCCTCCCTAATGAAGAAAATGGTCAAAAATTTTCTGTCTCGAATTCTGGAGCTAACTATGCCATATCGAAGATCTCTTCGAGACGATTCCAAAGATGCTTGAATCACGTGAGTCAAGATGGAAACATTTTTCATGTTTGGAACAGAAGGATCGATAGATCGTGATTTTCTTGTCGATTGGATATGAATGGCCCTCTATGTGTGGCTACGACCTTCCTGCCGAGCCCAAGTAAGAAGATGGTATAACCCACCTTGGTTTTCAGAAAATCATAGATCGTGGGGTTGACTTGTCCTTAGTTGCGACAATCACAACTTGCCATTTGGCCGATAGCAACATTGCAAAACAGTGGCGAGATCGACTACACTTTTTCTTTGTTGGATTGAAGGGATCGCTAGATTTAAGGGCTGCAAAAGAGATCCCAAGACGCAATGGCCACTCAGAAGTTGCTGTGAAAAACTCAGGGTGCTCGTCGATCGATCAGATCCATTCATTCTTGCAAAAATTCTCCTGAGATCGGCTAATAAATCACTGTAATTGGTTGTGATCAGTAATGGCGCAACTACTGATTCATGGAAACCTCCATGCCACTATCTTTGAGGTCGATTCGTTTACCGATCCTGGTCGAGCAATGGGAGGAGCTCCCAATTCTTTAGAAAGTTCATTCAGGACTTGCGACAGACTAATTCCATTTCTGTGACAATGAACAATCTCCTTTAAATTTGAAAAAAAAAATCTTGATACAAGTATGAAGATGACACTCTCAACAACCAATTTAATTCTACATTAGCCTTCCAAACATCAATGTTGAAATTTGCGGAGATACTGTATATTTGTGACTGTACGTAGACTACTGAGGATTTACTGCCAGAATCCTATGCGCAAGCTTGTTGAGAAATCAACATGGATGCTCCGCTTCTTCCCACTCGATGTCACCACATGAGGTTCTCCATGGCCATATGTTCACCACAACCAACGTTTTGTGAACTGGAGCGACAACACAGGTGGAAATCCCTTTGAAGCGTCTGGAAAAGGTTTTGAAATTTCAGGAAAGCATTTCGATTGTGGCAGATCGCAAAAGCACGAAAGTCGAGATTTGATTCGTTGACGAGCCCAAATTTCTATGAGGAGATGGGGCTTTAATAAAAAATGGTTCCTCGTTGAAGATCTTGTTCCAAGATTGTCAGCGTAATCATCACTAACATCATAATCGCAAGTGTCCGCCAACCTAGTGAGAATTCGTTATTAAAGATTGTATGGGAGTTTGTTTTCCTTGATCAGTGGCAGATCTCACATTCGTAATGTATGTGAACCAAGATGCAGTGAAAACATTTTTTTTCTCATGCGTTATTGTTATCATTTCCGAGTTTTATAATCTTGAGAGATTTTTGCATAACGTCCAATTATTGGGCTCTATTTTACAATAGATAACATAAAAAATATGATGTTGATGTATTCACTATTGGCATCATTTAAAAATGCAGGCCTTCCAACCACTGATTAAAACGTGCAACAATGATGCAGTTTTTGGATGCTGATACAGAAGGGTCTATTTCGTATGGCCATTTTCGCAACTTTATGCTACTTTTTCTTTGAAGGCCCCATATCATCAATAGCAGAACAAAATCGGGTTTTTGAATATTTATTTGTTTTGGGTTCAATATGGGGATGGGAATAGGCAAAAGGCAGGGATTCTATGAATGACAATGTCCTGAAAAAGATCTGTTGAGCGAGCACATGTTTATGGTAAAATTGGCTCACAGAGGGCATGCGAGAGTGGTTGGAGTCAAAGCAAAAGCTAGAGATGAAGAAGTCAATCTTTATGGAGACTCTACTGCCCATGATTACTATTTTATGCTTGGTCTGCTACCAGATGCAACACTAGTAGAAATCAAGCGTGCGTATTACAACTATATGAAATGTTTCCATCCATACTTGAGTGGAAACGATGTCGATGCATCAAACTTATGCATATTTGTAAATGAAGTGTATGAGGTATTGAGTGACCCTGTGCAGCGCATGGTTAATGATGAGATCCATGGGTATTTGTTGAGAACATTTAATCCTTTCTGGATGATTCTTGACCAAGATATCATCTATTTGTTGACGATTTCCGTTGTAAGAATTATGCAAAATGTGGCTCTTGAAATATTTGCCTTTGAGGAAGATTTCGGATGAGCAAGAGCATGTTGCCAATCAGGAAATCCTGATTTAGTTCAACAGGCCATCGATTCATGTCCAGTTGATTGTATACATTGGATGTCTGCAACACAACTATCACTTCTTGAAGAAAAAATGCGTAGAGTAGAACGTGTAAATGTTGGTTTGATGCTGACAAATATGGGTTCTGCTGCTGCTGACATTTTTTCACAGGCAAGATTTAGGTGGTAAAAGCGCCAAAGAAGAGATCAAGAGTGTGCTATGATTATAATGAGGAAGCATTGTATCCTTTATTAATCTTCTCGATTCCCAATGGAAGTCACACAACCTCAAGTCTGCACAAATTCTCTTAAATTCCAGCCAAGGGATTCAAATACCCGGTTTCGAACCCGAGACTGTAAGCCTCGTTCCTTGGACACCTCTAGAAGGATGTTATCTCAAGGAAGCCACAAAGATCGTGCTAAGCTACACCTATGTGAGAATCTGGATCTTTCTAAGCTTTAGTGTGATTGTGTTCAACAAGTACATCCTTGATAGGAAGATGTATAATTGTCCCTTCCTCATTAGCCTGACCATGATCCACATGTCATTCTTATGACCAGTTCATGGTATGGAAAACCATTATTACATGGTTTGTTTTTTATTTTTGGGAATTTATTATGTGCACATTGAGATAGTGGGTTTTAAAGACCGTGATGGTCAATCATTGTAAAACCTGTTCATGAGTGTTTTATAAACTCATGATATGTATGCTCTTCCTTCTTTCGGCATGGATTTTTAGTTGCACAAGATGTGTTGACAAGGTGATCTACTAAATTAGCCTCCAAGTCAGAAAAAGGGAGCTGTCTTTTATACTTTTGATGGATCAAAGGAAATCAAAGGGAATTTTGCCTATGCTTAGAGTTTGTTATATGACCATTAAAGGAGTTGGACATTGGATGCGCACATGTTGGCACATATGACCATAGTATTGTTTCTCTTTTATACATCATTTTGGCATGAGAATTTCCTTTTGATGTATTGGCCATGAAAAGGTCTTCATGTAAGCCTAAAATCATCATGTAAAAAGGTTATGAAGCATTGTAACGACTGTGTAGCCACTCTTGAGTGAGGAGAGTGAGAGGCGTTTTTTTTGTGCCTTAAGCCTTTATTGGCTTCTTTGTAATCATGATGTAAATAGTGGGTTGAGGCGATTTGCCTACGCCATATTTGGTGATTCATTGTAAACTTGACCAAGAGTGTAGTTATAAACTCTTGGCAAGTAAGAAACTTTTGTAGGTATCATCAGTTACAGGTTGCAAAATTTATGCAGATGTGGGCTTCAACATTTCATCTCCGAAGAAGAAGAGGTGAAGGAGACAGGGAATGTGCCCTTTAGAACATTTGCTTGGCAATAGTTGCAAGTGTTTGAGTTACATTCCAATTCTGAAGTACATGGAATGAAGACATTTTCATGCAGTTGATGATGGATTGCAGGTCAAAGTTGATACTTTTGGAGGTCCAAATTTTTTTCTCCATGGGGAGGTGTGATCCAGGAGGATCTTCACAGTCGACACATTTTCAGTCGGCTTCAAATACTGCCAACATTGTCCAGTCAACAAAGAGCTTACATTGAGCTTTCCGATGCATTTTGAATGAAGTCAATTGGACTTCACATGCTAGATATATGTCTTGTTGATATTTAGGGGCAAAATGGCATTGTAAAATGTTTAATACATGAGATAGGGTTCTCATAATTATGTATTTTTCATTAATTAAAAGGGGTTATTTGGTGCAAATCCATGTTGGATTTCAATCCCTAGTCTCAAGGAGAGTCCTAAGGAGAGTTGAGATCTTCATGGATGGTTGAGAGATATTCTCAAACCAATCCCTTGAGATATGCCAAGATCCTAATTTAGGGGGTCTTGATAGATATTATCTCCATGAAAATCTTGATGTGGTTGAGATGGAGATGTTATATAAACTCTTCTTGGGGGTCAAGAAGAGGGAGGAGAAAGAAAAGATCTTGTGGAAATCTTAGTGAGAGATTATTAATTCAAAGGATGTCTTTGTAAAGGAGAAACAGGTTGTAGGCTCGTTTATGTAGCCCTTTTGAAGCAGAATCAATAAAGCAGATTCATGGGATTCATGAATCTGGAGACATAGCCAGGGGGTCTGGGGAACTTTGTTATCATATTGTTGTCAATGTTGTACGTGTGATTTTGATGCATTCTCACTTGGTTAAGTAGAGTTTTATTTTCATAAACATGCACAATAGTTTTGACAATTTGATGCTTTCATGTTAATGTATTCATTAATGAGGCATGATTAATGAACCCTATTTCCCTTATTCACATGCAAATTTCGTCAGTAAAAGATCTTATTTCAAATATTTGGATGTAGGAAGATTCTCACCAAGTTTTCGGATCAATTGTCCCTTTTGATTGTTCATCTCAAACACGGGTCATCGCGTTGGCCCGTTTAGGAAATATCCAATGCTTAATTGCTCATTGCCATATCCACCATGTTCTCACTTCTATGTGTGCAATTACTAGTCTTTAATGTTAACACCACGTCATGCAACAACCGTTGAAATTTTCATTAATGAGAAAAAGTCTCGAGGATATCTCCCATTCACACGCATTGGACCAAGATTTGTGCAACATTATATTATCCCTTCCAAATATTCATTTCAATCATCTTCTGGAGCAAACAAACATTCTTGTGAACTTATGGAAACAGGTCGACAACAATTTTGTGGAGATACAATGAATATCTTCGAACACCAGGACCAGAAATTCCAGTGGTCCAGGGCATACTATTACTATTCATCCCATTCCGCACAGAACAAAGTGATTTGTACCTCTACAATCACTCATGTAGGATGCGTCCTTGAGGTTTTTGACTGTAAGGAGGTGGTCTCTTGGTGTGTCAAAAAATATATTTCAAGCCAAATAATTATTCCACTGCATGACCATTCTCCTGTTTCTTTGTCACCTCAGGTCTTCCGCAATATGTTAAGATTGCTGGAGCCAACATTGACCTTCAGAGGACAAGACTGCAAGCAGTTCCTGGAAAAAAATGATAATGGGTTGGACATCTTAGCCGAGTTCCTTGAAGACCTGAAAAAAGTTCCTAAAGATATCACAAAGTTGCAGGTAAGTTCCTTTAGAAATCCATTCCGTGAAATTGCTTGGTTGTTTACAAGAATAACGAGACAAGAATCCACGACAAGCATTTCCCGTATAGTTATTTATATTTCGTACTTCATAGTCAAGGAACAATTCATTTTCGATTGGGGGAATCTAATTTCCATTTAAATCTGTTCCCAGCTATCATGATTCAAAGAATCGAATAAATTATATATGTCATCCTACTTGATTTTCGCAATAGTGCATTGTTGTCCGTTTCCAAAACTGTCTCTTTCCAAGAAAATAAACTGTGAATTCGACCCAGTAACATTCTGGTACCAGGCCCTGTAGAGGCACAAGGCCTCCGATTGTTTTTATGATGTTTTTGATGTCTTTGTCTCAGTTTTCAAAGATTTATTGTTAGGGAAGGATGCTCCTCGGATGTCTAGATAGACAACCAATTTTTTGAACATGAAGGGGACACTTGAACAAAAGGAAAATCACAGTGTATTAATGGTATTTGTATCCAAGGAAAATCTTGCTTTCCTTCCATGCAAAATCACAGACAATATGTTTGTTACAGAAATAGAAAGGCAATACAACCACTGGTTTCATTTTTTCCATGACAAGAAAAAAAAACAGTTCATTCCTCTGCCCTGGAAAGTCGGGGACTTCGTGTGCAGGCTATTTCAAGAACTTGAACCTAACATATGCTGAAAGGATAAAAGGGTTCGACCCTAATGGGATTTTTTGAGAACATTTACTATCAGTTGGATTTAGCAGCTCTTTTATCCATAGACGCCTGAACGAAGATAGAGACAGTGACGACAACACTCCTGCTTCTGGCGATTTTGATGTAGAGACATTGCAAAGCGCGACTGAATTGTATAGACAACAGGGAAAAGTATCCGGTGAGAAGAGTGTTTAGTCCTTCGCCATCACTCCCAAGAGCATGACATCATGGAGCATCACTTCAACAAACCACCCCAATAAGAAAGAAACCCAGAAATCTTCAAATGGAGGAGGAGAAAAGAACCCTCGCACAAAAATTGATAGTTCTCACAAAGTTCCCCTGACGAAGAAGAGATAAAACATTGTAGGGTAGGAAAACAAACCCGAAATTGAAAGTGAGCAGATGCAACTTGAAATTGGCCCATCCGTAGACGCGATGCACCATAGTTCCGCGATGGAAATATTTGAGAGGGACATTTTTGACGAAGATGAATCCTTTGTATTCTAGAGCGTTGTTTTTGACAACCAATCTAAAAATATAGTCATTGAAAAGAGATATGTAACAAATAACAAAGGAAAATCTTGTACAAAGATTAACTTTCGGAAAATGTGGATGTCCCAAATCTCCCTATTTCACCACGTAACCATCGATTCTCTTGATGATTCCATTAGAGGAATTGAAGCAAAGAATGCTAGACTGAACGACTGCGTCAAGGAATTGGAGGAGCCTTTCATTGCTACCCCAGATTTTGCCAGTACTTTAGAAAAAACCGTGCCTGCTACCCATGTGTCCAAGTTAAAAGGATCCTCTATCCTCCTCACATCGTGTAGATCCCTTGTAGAGAATAAAATAAAGAAAAAAATGCAGCTAGTTACTGAAGCCTGGGAAACATCACAAAATATAACTTCCTTTTGAAAGAGGGAAAATGATTTGCACGAACATTTGCAGAGAAATTTAAAAAATGATCAACATTTCTATGAACAGATGCTAACCCCTTTTTCCAACCATGCCATCAACAACTCGGATCTGAAAATAAGACAAGAGGATCTCCCCTCCCCAAAGTGGATCAAACATTTAAAATCACGTTGGCAAAAGAAAGTTAGGAACCTACAACTCATTGTCGAATCATGTGAACAAGCCATATTAGAAAAAGAAGAATTATTCAAAAACCTGACGCAAATAGACTTAGTCGGAAGAACCAACGAGGTTCAAGACCCAAACTTGATCCTCAATTCCTTGTCAATGACCAAAGAAGCCTTCGATGAACAACTTGATGTTTTAAAGGGGTTGTCTTTAGAAAATTTTTACGACATCCCTGAATATCGTGTAGATGAGGTTGAGAACTGGCTACTGGACTATGCAACACACAATGAAGAAATTGAATAGGCTTTGCATAGTATTTCTATGCATCTAAGGAAATTAGAAACCGATCTTTTTGACATAGAAATCTAGGATGAAATCAACGTGGCCCCCATGAGAAGCTACATTGAAGAATGGTTCCAACGGAGAATGGACAACCTCATCGACGAAGGGAAACAACCGGTTGGCACGATTCCATCGACCATCGACGACAACAACAAAAATGCATCCGCTTCATAGTAAGTATATATTGATGTCATATTGTTTTCTTTATCAATCCAGTTATTCTACCTCTTTAAATAGAAATCTCTAACCAAAGGCTCATAACTTCCAATTTCTTCTTTTCAGGTCTTCCTCTCTACCGTCACACACTTCTTCTTTCTACAGTCCTAATTATTGTACTTATTTCTTTTTATGGTATGCGGGAGCCCCCATCCCAGTCTATATGACAAACGCATTTAAATTTCTAGAAATATGGGACAGATTCCAGAAATATGTAACATACATTATTATTTTTTGATAAATTTCAAAGAAAACTATGTTGGATGTCAGGAAATTGTGTTTATTATATTTGAATGTTTAATGTGATTTATAGGAACCTTTTTTATAATACATTATTAATATTTGATAAATTTCAAAGAAAACTAATTCGAAAATGCTAATTTTTTTTTCCTTTAACTATGCTGGATGTCAGGAAATTGTGTCTATTATATTTGAATGTTTAATGTGTATGCTTTTGTGGCTAGCCAATGGCACGCTGCCACAAAATCATCCTCTGCATGGAAACCACATGTACTTCAACCTGCTTCCCACGTGTTTGTACTCGGTCCTGCCGTGGTAGTGCATTTATTCCCATTCCAACCTGACAGGGACTACACCACCATTCAACACTTGTTAAACTTGAAAACAAAAATTTTCGACTTCCTTTTTCCCTATTCCAAAAGTGATTTTATCCCTATTCCAATTATTCCAAAGCGATGTTATGTATTTAATTATTCATTATTACTATTATTTTATTTAATTAAGTTATTTCCTAACTATCCTAATTGATTTCAGGTTCTCTCTTTGAGGGAAGGGGAAACATAAGACATTGCTCATCAAGGTAATGAGACACTACTAATTTTTTTAAGAATTTATTACATTCCATCTATTTTATATTAAAAAAATTTCATGTTTATTTGTGAGAGCATGAACCTTTCCCTTGTAGTTCTTTGTAGGATTAGATTTATAGTCTTTTGATTCGAGGTATTGTATTCACTATTAGTGTTTTTACTTCGAAAGTATTGCTAATTAATCAATCACAATTATTGATGTAGAGGGACTATGCCTCTTTACAATTTAGAGTAACACACAAAAAAAAATCATTTTGATTTCATAAACTACTATAATATCAATCCATCACTCATAATACACCACAATAATCAAATAATTAATTAAGCATAATTAGCTACAATAAAACTTTGAAAATTTTATTAATGAGACATGTCAAGCTCTTGATTAGCCATTACATTTAATAGAGTAGCACTCTAAAGGTTCTTACCCCCTCACTCATCCATAGACCTCATCTTCTATGGGAGCTAAAGTTTCTCACCAACTACCACTAGAATATTTCAAGCATGGACTATTGTAACAATAATGACCAACACCTCTATCCACCACCACAACCATGGAATATAGCTTCCTCAAAGGCAAAAAGTGCCATCCTTATTGTGGGAAGATAATTTTATACATGAAAATTGGAAGTCGAATGTCTTAACCATCCCAACTTCCATCGATTGGTCATCAAGGTGATTAAAAACCGTTGTATTCATATTGTTTCATATTCCTTGTAATTATCTCAGTGGCATTAATTATTTATTTTTACACCATTTTTTTTACTGCTAGGCTCAAGCTGCATCATTTACTTTGTTGGATGCATTATCCATTTCTTTTTTATTAAAACAATGTTTTCATTTCTTTAATGTTGAAGGGAAATAAGTTCTTTATGATCATATCATGCCACGAGAGGCACATTTATGGGTAGAACGATTCCCAAATATGGATAAGAACATTGCTTGTTGTTACTGAACCAATTTGGACTATATTATCATTAGTATATTCTCTATAGTCAAGAATTTCTTTCGCATCCTCTTTCGTGGATAGAACCATGAGAGGTTCTCTCTTCTTCTGTGGTACTGTTGTAATAACTTCTCTAGCAACATAAAATGAACGAAATATGATGGAATTAATACCTAAAATATTGAAAGAAAATGATGTGTGTAGGATAGCTAGATACACCAAGGATGCTCTTGCATTAGACCTATTTGGTTGGAAAATTTGAGCATCTTTCTCAAAGGTAGGTTAACAAAGGTGCAAAGTGGACATCCTTGTCTACCAATTGATGCTGCTAAAATCCACAACATTTCTTTCAATATCCCGACCCAACATTGCTATACATCTACCCCACCTTTTAACTTTTCTTCCATGCCTTACGGATTTATTCCACAAGGTTTCATGAATCACTACCTCTTTTTTCTCTAATTAGGGTAAATTTGAGGTCTAAAATGGGTCTCCTAAGGAAAATAATAAAATAATAGTTAAAATTAATAAAATAAGAGTTATGAATTTTCAA
This sequence comes from Picea sitchensis, assembly GCA_010110895.2. Classification (NCBI taxonomy): domain Eukaryota; kingdom Viridiplantae; phylum Streptophyta; class Pinopsida; order Pinales; family Pinaceae; genus Picea; species Picea sitchensis. The sequence continues at coordinate 35,609 of SNQJ01S0036264.1, forward strand.
AGGGAAAGAAAGAGTACTGGTTTTTTTAATCGTATTTTCAAGTTATCTCCCTATAGGTTTACTAAATTATGCATCTAAAAAGTGCCTACACTTTAAATTTGAGTAAACCTTCAAGGAGATAAGTAAAAAATAAGATGAAAAAAAAGTAGTTTTCTTCCTTTCCCTCCAAAAATATTTACCCTTATGGTTGACATCATCATCTTGAACCCTGTTGGTTCTTTTAAATTTGATTTTGATAGTACACTTTTTTTTGTTTTGAGGCCCATTTTTAACCTCAAATTCCCCTAATATACCCCATCGATGCTTACTGCCTTACACTGCTCCCACTCTATGGTGCTCACTGCCACCCCAACCTCCTCTTAGGAATTATTCTGAATACTTGTTGCATAGACCACACAAGTATACCATTATTCTCATAGTCAACTTTACCTCTAGTTATCTAAATCATAGCCACATCCTCCACATTCTCTACTGCATTTCCTACAAACATACCACCACACAAAATATTACAGGAATGGAAATCTCCCATATGATCCTCATTAAAAAATGTTGTTGTTGTATCACCCATGCTCTACTCTTTATTTTCTTCAACCCAATACTCCACAAATTCTTGTTGATCCTCTTCCTTCACATATCCCAACATTGGATGTAACACCATGTTGATAGCCTTCTCCACTTTTTCATTTTATGGATATAAGTTAAATTGCATCCCATCCTTCTCAAACTGATAGGTATTTCTTCTCCCATCATGCATAACTCTTCGTTCAAACTACCATGGCCTTTCCAAAAATATGTGACAAGCATCCATGGGGAAAAAATTGGATATGATGCTATCACTCTAACTCCCAATATTAAACTTAATTAAGAATTGATCCCTCACAATGATTCTATGCCCATTTTGTAACCATGACACTCTATGTGCTTCTAGATGAGGTGTACACTTCAATTTCAATTGGTGAACAAGTTCATTAAACACTAAATTTTATGAAATACCACCATCAATAATTAGAATACAACACTTACCTTCTATCTCACATTTCATTTTGGAGAGTGTCTTCCTTTGTTATTGCTCTTTCTCAAACTCCTTCTCAGGCTGCAACAATATTTTCCTCAGCATCAAAATTTCTCCCTACTCTACCCTCAATTCAACCACCTCACCTGTTGCTGCTATTGGTTCTAATTCAACAATATGAATTCTCCCCTCATCTTCTTCCATCCTTCAAAATTTATGGGCATTCAAATTCCATATGGCCTTGGATTCTACATTTGAAGAAAATGCCTTAACATTTTCCTCCTCTACCTATGCCTCTAGTTGACCAACCTCTTCCTTTGTCAACATAAATTATTCTTCCAATAGGCTGGTCCACAGTGCTATAGCCACTTTCAAATTCTTCCACTTGTTTTTCTCTCTATTATCCTCTTCCATATCCTAGACCTTTTATCAACGATATTTTGTTTCATCAACTATTTCTCCTTAATCATCAAGGTTGCTTGATAAGCCTTTACCATTAAAAATAAATTAAAACATCAAACTCATATTGAATTGTGTAACTTAGACCATTCACATATCTGGAAATGGATTCCATACTCTCCTCATTATTCCCAAACCTTATAGAAAGTCTCCTCATTTTGACATCTTCAATTGCTTCAAATTCTACAATCTTCTCAATGAATTTAAACTGTAATCCACACACAAAAAAATATTCTTTAACTTTGATACCATCCTATCCTAGATTTTAATATTATTTTTACCACAACTTTCTCTATTCAACTACAACTTATGCCAACACAAAGAAGCATGGATTTTCAATTTCGTACTAGCAAACCTAACCCTCCTAGGATCTTGAATATGCTTAGATTCAAAGAAATTTTCCATTTCTCCTACCCAATCTATCAATTCCTTAGGATTTAAACTTCTAGAATAGAATAGACATGAGTATTAAGTTTAGGTTTACCTAAGATAATATTGATTGCTCTAATCATTCTCTCTTTCACTGTCATGTGCTCTTCTGGTTCTTCTCTTGTAGTCTCTGATTGTGGTTCATCATCAATGATGTCTCGCACCACATGTGAAATACCTCTCCTTTGGGATACCTCCATGGAATCCATTATGTCCATCACTATCCTCACCATCGTTGCAAGATCATTCACATCTTCCACACCCTACAATCTTCTAGGTCTTCCACAATCCCTTCCTCTATGTGTCATCACTATAATGATATTCTAGAATCTCTTATTGCGATCTTCCCACCCTACCAACATTCACAGACTACTCAATCTGAGAAAAATATCTCTTTGCTCCTTCACACTATAGGTTCAACTTGCTCTGATACCACTTGATGGAAAGGGATTATGCCTCCATACAATTCAAAGTAACATGAAACAAACAAAACCACTCTGATTTCATAAACCACCATAGTATTGATCCATCACACATAATACACCATCATAATCAAACAATTAATTACACAAAATTAAACCAAAATATAACTCTATAAATTTTATTAACTAGAATGGCCAAGCTCTCAAGCCTCCATTACATTCAACAAAGCTACAATTTGAAGGTTCCCACCCTCTGACTCATCCACAAACCTCCTCTTCTACGAAAGATAAAACTTCTCACCAACTATCACTCAAAGGTTTGAAGCCTGGACTATTGTAACAATAATGACTAACACCTCTATCCACCACCATGATGCAGAAGCATTTCATCCCCAAGATCAACCCTGTTGATTGGACCTAGGGGTATTGACATTTACTAAGGGAGTGGGTTTCCTAAACTTTGAATTAATGTAAATTTTCATGGTTTAGTTGGATTCTAGAAGGGTAGGGTTTGTTTTCCCTAATTGAAGTATAAAGGATTAATTAAGAAATTAGTTGGGTTTAGGAAGATCATCCTATGTATGGAGAATTTGATTGTAAATTATGAGAGTACTATTGTGGGTATTAGTTGCGTAATATTAGGGATTTGTTGATGAGCTGGAAGGAGACATTCCATTCTTAAAATTACAAGCCTATGAGCATCGAAGAGAGAGTAGATGTGTGTGTCAAGATAGAGTGAGAGGTGTGTGTGTAAGAGACTAAGTGTGGCCTACAGGCCGAGTAGAGTCCAATTGATTGTATATCAGGCTTGGGGAAGAAAGGTCATGTACACTTTGATGTATAGAAGTTCATGAATAAAACTCTTGTGTTTATTGGGTTCTTTGTGTTAGTGTGGAAATGGATGTATCCTTTTATTAATATTCCTGTGTTGAATACTTGAGGCTAGAAGTGTTATGCAGTTTGGACCAAACTGTGGGAGCAACCCTCATGCAAACAAAGTTGATCAAATCAATCATCGAATAGATTGATGCCCAAATGTGGTTAAGGAATAGTTAAGTTCGTGGTCAAGTCATCTAAAGTTAGGATGAGAAAAGATCAAATTACGCTCGGTGTGTAGGTCAAAGAACATAATTAAAACCCTTTGCAGGTGAATGAAACAACCACCATCTTATCAAGAATATAAGATAATCCTGACCATCGATCCTTATCGGATCGGAAGAAGATGAACTGAAGTGAGAATGTGAAAATACCAACATTCAATAGTCCGGTGGTGGGAGTAAGATTTGATCGTCGATTCCAGAATCAGATCGACGGGTGACAATTGGTGTCCAGTGACAAAAGTGCAAGGAATTTAAAGGAGGATTGCGACTATTTGATCCATATCTAGATCAACGATCCAAATCATATCAGATGTCAACCACCGGGAGAGTTTCGGGTTGGAGTTATAACAAAGATCCGACTCGATATACGTGGTCATCATCCATTGAAGAGGAATATCAATGATGATATGAAGCACACTAGAAGCATGATAAAGTAGAGATCAATCCATCCATTCATCTACAAGAGCAATGAATTGGAAATAGATCAGATTGAAGAAAGTGCTCGAGATTTAACCTATCAGGCCAGACCAAGAGAAGAGTAAGTGTAAAGGAAAATTGCGATAGTCCGAATCTGACATACGTCAACACATGTATGAAGTCACTCAAGGAGTGACACATGGATCACACAGAGGACATCATGTGTCAGTGTCCATTCAATAGTTGGAACATGTGAAAGTCACATATCGAGGTGACATGTGGCAGCTTAATCAACGTCGACACGTGGAATATCGACATCAATAGTTCTACGTGGTTAGCGATATGTCATACCGAATCTGGGTTCGTGTGAGAGATTTGTGAGTTAGAACCTCCGATGATCTGGTATCAATATACGTCATGCTGACATACGGGCATATGCGTAGGAGACGACATGTGGAGGTAGTATCGTTATCGTTGATCACGATAGGATCAACAAACGATATTTTATCATCCACTTGATCGGGATAGGAAAGGGGCAAGTTTATGTTTTTTGGGAAAGCCTGTCATCCGACATTCACGCCCATGGTCCTAATGCATAATCACATGGCATAAGCGCCAAAGAAGAATCACTTTTTGATATTAAGCTAGGGTTTTGAACCTAGTCATATGAAGGCCTGTGCAAAGGGAAACCTCGGGATGCATAGAGGAATTTAGTGCCATGAAAAGGTGCTTAAGGTTTTAAAACACAAAGTTTAGAATGCTGTTTACAGAGGAGAATTGGGCCCGAGGAATTGGAGAATCGAGATCAACTCAATATTGAAGCTACACAAAGTTTATTTAGAACTTTTCACCCATGGTTACGAAGATCCCATAGGGGGTATTCATCAATTGGTATCATAGCAGGATTTTTTTCTTGGGCAAATTTAATCAGAATAATGATAATGTTTGAATATTGTAACCAATAGAGAAATTGAATTGATTTGGAGAGAAGCACATGAAAAGGAGTGTATGAGAAAATTACAAAGGCCTTGTGGCAAGGAGTTGTCCATTCAAGTGAAACAAATTAGACAATATCATCACATAGATATTGCAGGTAATTAGTATTTTGTTTTCAACTAATTTGAAATGGTTGATTACAGGTAGCAGTGCTGGGAATGGTTACAACAAGAGAACTGTAATAGAGAATAAAGGAAGTTATTGAAGATTGTGGCATGGAATCTGTTCAAGCTGAAGATTGGAAGTGAAGAGGAAAACTGAGGATTTCTCTAGAGAAAGTGAGCCAAAGTGCATAATTCATAGAAGAGAAAAGGAGTGATCAGAGGGTTCTAGGAGATAGAAGAGGTGGATACCAAGAGGTCAAGCTCAGGAGAGAAGCTTGAGTTGGTATTAGGTAGAAGATGAGGAGATTTTCTACATGGACTTGATGCAGCTAACAATGAACAAGGATATGTTCACAAAAGTAGAGGTGAAAATGACTACTGATGGTCATTGTGGAGGTTCAGGAAGAAGCCACAGTAGAGAAAATGAAGATTCCAAGGAAAAAGACATAAATAGGATGAGTCAATAGGAATTTGACAGAGAATTTACTAAGTTAAAGGAGAGAATCATTATAATTATGGAGCAACCACATGAAAGTGAGGAATACCATAAATATGGTTGGATACTGAGAAAGAGGAAGGATAGATTTCCTATTCAACAATTGATTGCAAGGAATTAGAAGAAAAGGATGAATCAAAGAAGAGGAATTCAAAGAAGTTGAGAATAGAGAGTCCTTGAAAACAAGACTAACAGTTCACTATTATGAACTATAGTAGGGAGTTATGATTGGAGAGGAAGGTGAGGTTCAGATTGTAGAACTCATGGAGATCTTGCATAAGGAGAATATGCTAGAGGAATACAAGGGGACTGAGAATTCTCATATTTTTAAGACTAATGATTTGTGTATGTTTACAGGACTTACAGGCCATGACGATAGGAAACCACTTGAAGCTGTCCCGAAGGAAGAACTACCTGATGAAGGCATGAGAAAGAGATAGATTCTGAATGTTGTCATATCAAAGGAAGAGATAACATTGTCTCCTGGAAGCTGTGAGCGAGGAAGTCATGCATGTTCAAGGGATGCAGACGATGGATATGCAAAGGGGACAAATAATTAACTTGGAGATACTTCAGATGATGAAGTATATGGAATCTTGGAAAGAGCTATGCAATGCTACACTGATCCAAGTATGGAGCTTGCCAAGGGATAAATGATAGTATATGAGGATGGTGTTGATGATCATAGAAAAAGGTATAAATTGTTTGCAGAAAATCTGTCATTTTAATAAATTCCAAGAACATAATTTGTTTGAGAAGTCTTGTAGATTGAGCATGAAGCTTAAGGATATGAATTATTGTTTACATAAGTTTATATTTGATGAGAAACATTATCAATAAGTTGGGGACATACAGAGAAGTGAAGACCAAGAAATGACAACAACCATACACATTTTCTATGGAAATTTGTAGCAGGAAAAATGCAGCAACAGTGTGTGCCAATAAAGGACAAGACTGAACATTGAGGAGTTATGGAGACCGTTGATGGAGGATTTTAGGAGGAAATACCAGAAGAAGAAGAAGAAGCATAACATGCTAGTACAACTTACTAAAGAAAGAATATACATTGCACAACAACATAGTAAGGTATGGGATCTAGGAAAGTTGTAGACAACAACAAGACCGCAGAGCAAGTGAGCAACGACATAAGATTTGTGATCTAGGAGGACTTCAACAAATGAAGACTCATGATCAAAAGATCATGAAATTTTTTAACCTTGGGAGTTTGATGCAGGATCATTTCACCCCCAAGATTAACCATATTGATTGGACCTAGGGGTCTTGACATTTACTAAGGGAGTGAGTTCCCTAAACTTCAAATTAAAGTAATTTGGCATGGTTTAGTTGGATTCTAGAAGGATATGGTTTGTTTTCCCTAATTGAAGTATAAAGGATTAATTGAGCAACTAGTTGGGTTTAGGAAGATCATCCGATGTATGGAGGATTTGATTTTAAAGTACGAGAGTACTATTATGGGTATTAGTTGCATAATATTAGGGATTGTTGATGAGATGGAAGGAGACCTTCCATGCTTAAAATTGTAAGCCTACGAGCATCAGAGAGAGAGAGTAGATGTGTGTGTTGATATAGAGTGACATGCATGTGTGTGTGTGTAAGAGGCCAAGTGTGGCCTACAGGCCGTGTAGAGGCCAACTTATTGTATATCAGGCAAGGGGAGCAAAGGCCGTGTATAATTTCATGTATATAAGTTCATGAATAGAACTCTTGTGATTATTGGGTTCTTTGTGTTAGTGTGGAAATGAATGTCTCCTTTTATTAATATTTCCGTGTTGAATACTTGAGGCCATAAGTGTTATGTAGTTTGGACCAAACTATGGGAGTAACTCTCGTGCAAATGAAGTTGATCAAATTGATCATCGAAGAGATTGATTCCCAAATGTGGTTAAGGAATGTTAAATTCGTGGTCAATTCATTTGAAGCCGGGACAAGTAGAGATAGAATTACGCTCAATGTGCAGGTCAAAGAACATAATTGAAACCCTTTGCAAGAGAAGGAAACAACCACTGCCTAATCAAGAATATAATATAATCATGACCTTTGATCCTTATCAGATCGAAAGTGGAGGAAGTGAAGTGAGAATGTGAAAATCCCGACATCTGACAGTCCAGTGGTGGGAGTAATATCTAACCGTCGATTCCAAAATTAGATTGGCGGGTGAAAATTGGTGTCCATTGACGAAAGTTCGAGGAAGTTAAAGGAGGATCACAACCGTTCGATCCAGATCTAGATCATATCAGATCTCGGCCACTGGGTGAGTTTCGGGTTGGAGTTATAAAAAATATATGACTTGATATACGTGGAAATCATCCATTGAAAAGGAAGATGAATGGTGATCTAAAGCACAACGAAAGTGTGATAAAGGAGAGATCAAGCCTTCCATTCATCTATAAGATCAATAACTTAGAAATAGATTGGATTGGAGAAAGTGCTCGGGAGTTAACCTATCGGACCAAACCAAGAGAAGAGTAAGTGCAGAAGAAAATTATCGTAGTTTGACGCTGACATACGTAAGCACACATATGCAGTCACTCAAGGAGTAACATGTGGCCCACACGGAGGAAAAAATATGTTAGTGTCCATTTGATAGTTGGAGTGTGTGAAAGTCACAAATCGAGGTGATACGTGGAAACTTAGTTAGCATTGACACATGACAGATCCATGTCATCATTTCCACATGGTTAGAGACACATCATACTGGATCAATGTTTGTGTGAGAGATTTGCAAGTTATAACCTTTGGTGATCCAGTCCCGATATACGTGATGCTGACGTAAAGGCATATGTTCAAGAGATTGTCACACACTTTACCCCTAAGTACCCTTTTGAGGGATGGGGTATAAAGTTTTTTGCTTTTCTCAATTCATCTTGAATCCTTGTAACTAGGATTACATCGCCTTCGATTCGACGAGGGTTTTCCAACGACTACAAAAATTTGTCCAGATGCAAGTTCTGGATTGATAGTTATGGATTTTTGAAAATTTTGGGGAATTATTGGCCAAAGGCCACCCCCTCACCACATGGCACCCATGTGGCTCTACTTCATTCGTACCAATCAACATAGCACTAACGCGACCGAATTCGTCATCTTCTGTCGGTGATGTCGCCACCGGAGGACGGTGTCATAGGGAAAGTTCATACCGATATTTTGCAGCATCGGCCCTTCGGCCCTCTATCAGTTTCATACAACCCCAAAAACTCCTGAAGTTATGAAGTCCGAAAGATTTTTTCCATCCAGAATCTAGGGTGGAGAGGTGTCCACCCTCGGGTCTAATGGTTTAGGCTTGTTCACTCTTAACACATAGTCTATGCTCGACGAGGGTCCCACACTTATTCCACATCCAGTCCCACATTGACATGTGGGTTTTCTATGACATGCCATATCGTCATAGCATACAAGGACTCGCTCAGCCAGAGGTTGACACTTGTTTAGTTCTTATAGGCCTATTAAATTAATTAATCATTATCATAATAAATTTTGGCTCTTTCTTTATTAATCATTTATTTAATCCCTATTAGGGACAATTAATCTTCATTAAAATTAACTAACCCCCTAAATTCTGTTTTTACTTGGACTAAATTTCCAGTTCAGTTAAACCAAGGATTACTTCCCTCTTTCCTTGGAAATCCAACATTTTAGGATGGAGTAGTGTTAATTATTATATTAAAGCTCCATCACATTTACTCTAAAATAAAATCATATTACTAATTAGTATTTTAATTAATTATATTATAATATAATCCTAATGAATTGCATTATAATATAATTAATTATCATTGATTACACTTAGGGTTATTAAAATCAATTAATGTATTAAATCTTCGGAATTTGGCGTAATTTCTCTCCACACTCTTATGGACATACCCAGAAACCCCTGAATGTCGAAGCTCCATAGAGGGTCCCACTTTATCATACCTTGATGCAAATATAATTAATTTTATTACCATATCATATAATTAATTACATTTAATATTTATTATAACATTGGAACACAAAAAGTAGGTTCTGGGCTTTGACCATTTTATCTCATGTACTCTATCACCCAAAACATCTCGAAGTCTCGAAATCTCGAATTCTCGGAGTCTCAAAGTCTCGAATGGGTCCACACTTATACGTGTTACACATTAAATATTTATTTTAAAAAGGGAATATGATTGGCCTCATCCACGTGCAAATATTATAATAAAATTTTAGTACTATAATATATTATATTAGAGTACACCTCCTTGAGAATCGCATCCAGATTAAATAAATTCCCAATATTGCATTTTAATATTGGAAAGGGGAAGAATATCCAGGTCAATTAATTCGGCTTTTAATCACACTCTTCGTTCCTCAAACATCCCAAAGCTCTGAAAACTCGAAGTCCCAAAGACCACGAGATGGTTAAGGCATTTAATCACGGTTTATTCCCTGGTGTACTAAGACATTCGAATAGTATTAAATTATATTTATTTTGGTCTCATGCCTTTTTATTCTCCAAGGACGTTAACCTCTATTTTTCCAGAAAGATAATAATAATAACACACACACACACACACACACACACACACACACACAACCTTGCAGGGTTTTATTACTTGGAAAATTTAAATGGGATTATTTTCTCTTACAAGAAAATGAGGGAAAATAAATATAATTTCCCATTCTTTATAAAACAATTTGAAATTTCTCCATTTTGGAATTAAATTCATATTTCTAATTTTCCTCTCCTCCTGGGTAAAGGAGTAGATTTTATCCTTTTACTATGATTTACTTTTCTTACCCAAAATTTAAGGAAATTAGTCTTAAGGAAAACAATTTCTTCCATAGTAAATTTTATATTTCTACCCAAAATTGCAACCCACCACAATTATGGGGATTCTTCCAAAATTTATAGGATTTTAGCACAAGTTTAGCATAAACGTTTATTAATGCCCAAATAAAATAAAAATGGATTTTATATTTTGATTCAAGTAGGAATGGTCATGATTATTCCCAAATTATTCTTCCTTACTACCTATTTATAATGATTTTTGCATTTTTAAATATTTGGGTTGTTTCCCTAAAGTCCAAACCCAGATTTGATATACTCTAAGTTTTCTGTTATAAGGCTTGAGGAAAAACTAAAATAGAACACTTATATGCAGAAATAAATCTCTCTCTCCTTTCAGATTTTTCCTGTAGAGGTTCTAACTGTTTAATTGTTCCCACTATAACAAAAAATGGTTTGTAATGCTAAATCAACATTAGTGTTCTCACCTAGAAGTATTATTTTAACACACATGTAGTCAAGAAGTAAGGAGATAAGTCAAATGCAATTCAACTGAAACATTTTCACATTCACACCTAAATTTTCAAGGTGCTTTTAACATGAAAATGAACTTGTATTGCTCTAAAACAAAGTCTATAATTATCTCTGAGATTAACATTGCGAGGATTTTGGCAAAATATACTTATCTAGAACCCAGAAAGTGCTACAACTACTGAAAGGGATGCCCTTTTCCACCCAACCACAGGAATAGAAACTTTGGGAAATATTTACCATTGACCACACCCTATCTAGATCATGGTGCCCTAAGAGAGATTCTTCCTTCTGTTCAACAACAGTTAGGGATGGAGGTCACTCTCCTCCTCCCACAAGAATTATGACAGATTAGTTTTCTATCCACCAAGCAAGGGAGGATGTTGTGATTGCTCACTCAATCACTCCATATTTATGTAGCTCCGTTTATTAGCTTTATTAGAAAAACATTGCCCAACAATCCCTGTACCCAGAAACATATTCGTTTCTCAGTTCTCTTCATAACCAGAGAGCCACACATGCTCTCCCTCTTCAGAAAATGGTCACCAAACCCATTCCTCTACATCCTCCCTTCTGATCATGATTTTCCTTCCTTTTATTTCCTTCCTCAACAATATTTCGTGGGTCCATTACCCAAATTCATAGGTCAGATAATGAATTTTCCATATGGGTACTCTACCCATATCCTTATTGAGTCTTGAGGAAGACTTCCCAACTACCAAATTGACTGGTAATTAAATTCTCCGGGTCAGAGCACTGTCCTAGGTATAAACAATTTAAATCCAACAAAGTATTGGTCTAGTAGGGGTCATTCCAACCATTACTGGTTCCCCTCACCATCTCTCTCATGCACCATGATCTACATTGAAAACCCCTTCAAAATTTATGCAACAACTTCCATTTTATTTAGTAACAAAAATATATACATTACCTTCTATAACAAAACGTTCATCAAATCCAACATCCACAGATAATCAATTTTCCCATAGTCTTTTAGTAGGCTATAGTTATATTTACAATATGGGGGAAACATGGGTATTAAAATCCCCTCCCCCTTAAAGGAACACTATCCTTGATGTTCTACCTACCACTGTGCTCTTTATGTTCAATAATGAACAAAAATGTGTATGTTTGTTTCATGGCATCCTCCATTTCCCTTATAGCTTCATCTGGACCAAAGTGTTTCCACTGCACCTTGACCTATGCAATGGTTCTATTCTTGAGTGAGATTTTTTTCCTGTCTATTATGCATTGTGGCTCTGGTAGGAATTCTCCCTCTGGTTCTACCTGAATTACAGAACAATCAATTATATGATTAGAATCATGTACATATTTCTTTAGTAACGAAACATGGAAAACATTATGTGCCTTCACTATGGGAGGGAGTGCTGATATATATGCTACAGGTCCCACTCTGTCCAAAATTTCAAAGGGTCCACAAAACTGAGGTGCCAGCTTGGCACAAGTTCCCATTCTCAAGGAAATTTTTCTGGGCCTAACTCGGATATACACATGTTTGCCTTCTTTGAACTCTCTAGGAGTCCTTTTTTTGTTTGCATAGCTTTTCTATCTATCTTGAGCTATTTTCAGATTTTGTTTTATTTGAACTACTTGTTGTTCCATTTATTTTAACCTATTTGACCCGTGTGTAATTTTGTCTAATGATTTATTCCCATTGATTGGAATATTGCATTGTCTACCATAGAGAGTCTCAAAAGGGATCATCTTTAATGACTCATGATAGCCATTTTTATAAGCAAACTCTACCAGGGGTAGGTATTCTTCCCATTTCTCGGGATGATGCATCAAAATAACCCTTAACATGTCCTCTACCACTTGGTTTGACCGCTCTGTCTGTCCATCAATTTGAGGGTGATAGGCTATACTAAATAACAATTTAGTTTCAAAACCAACAAACAAAGATTTCCAAAAAATTGAAGTAAATTTTTGTATCTCTGTCTGATATGATTTCCTTAGGCATACCATGTAGTCTAAATATTTATTTCATTAAAATATTGGCAATATCTATTGCCTTGCAAGTTGACTTTATGAGAATAAAGTGAGCAACCTTGCTCAACTTGTCCACAACTACCATAATAACGTCATTCTACTTGGTTGATTTAAGCAATCCTGTGATGAAATCCATGGAGATGGTTTCCCATTTCCATTCTGGAATTGGTAGGGGATGAAACAACCTTGCTAGATGCCAGTGATTTTCCTTAACTTGCTGACATTATAGACATTTAGTTAAGTAATCAACTATGTTCTTTTTTTAGTCCTAGCCAATAAAACATTTTCTTAGTGGCAGTGATAATTTTCTGATAACCAGGATGACCAGTCTATGGTCTTTTATGTAGTTCATCGATTATAAACCTCTTCAAGTCATCACAATTTGGAATATACAAACTACCTTTGTAAGTTAGCATGCCATCATTCAGCAATATATATCCCTCATACTTCACCTCTGTGGGCTCTTGCTCTAGGTATCATTTCACAGTTTTAAAAAATGCCTTTGGTTCTTGTGCACTTCTGATTCTTTCCTTGATGTCTGCTTCACAAGTTCTTACAACTTTCAAGTGAATTACTTTCATACTTATACTAAGGGCATCCATCACCCTATTTTATTTTCCTTTAATATGTTTGATTTCAAAATCAAACTCACCAAGGATATCCATCCACCTAGCTTGTTTGGCATTGAGTTTGGGTTGTTCGAACATATATCTCAACCCACTATGGTCTGTCATAAGTACAAATATTTTTCCCAGGAGGTAATCCCTCCACATTTTTAAAGCATATACTATGGAATCCATTTCCAAATCATGTGTCACATAATTGATTTCATGCTCACTCAATTTTCTGGACTCATAGAAAATCACATGTCCTTCTTGCATAAGGACTCCTTTGAGTCCTTCCTTGCAGGCATATGTACACACAAGGAAATCCTTGTTTTGGTATGCAATTTTTAGCATCGATGCGTTGGTTAAAAGGTGTTTTAGCTACTAAAAAATCTTTGCACACTCTGTTGTCCAAATGAATTTAACTCCCTTTTTTTGAAGGGAGGTTATTGGATAACCAATCTTGGAAGACCCCTTTATGAGCCTTCTATAGTATCCTGCTATGCCCATAAATGATATGATATCCGAGACATCCTTTGGGGTAGGTCGATCCATAATGGATTTGATCTTGTTATGATTAATTTCCACTCCATATTCAGAGATAACATGGCCTAAGTAATGGACTTGTTTTTGGAAGAAGTCACACTTACTAAACTTCACATAGAGTTGGTGTTCTATCAACACTTGAAGTATTAATTTGAGATGTTCTTCATTCTCTTACCTACTCTTAGAATATATTAGGATATCATCAATGAAAACCAACACAAATATGTCCACGAACTTTTTGAGCACATTATTCATTAAGAACATAAAGGTGATTGGTGCATTGGTAAGCCAAAATGGAACCACCACAAATTCATAGTGCCCATACCTCATCCTAAAGGTTGTTTTGTGGATGTATTCATCCTTAATTTGACCTTGATGGTATTCAATCCTCAAGTCAATCTTGGAGAAAATTGTAGTGCCCCTTAATTGGTCAAACAAGTAATCAATTATTGGCAATTGATACTTATTCTTAATGGTCATCTTGTTGAGTTGTCTATAGTCCATGCACAACCTGAGTGTGCCATCCTTCTTCTTCACAAAAAACGATGGTGCTCCCCAAGGAGACACACTATGCCGATGTAACCTTTTTCCAACATCTCCTTTAGCTATAGTTTGATATCAACTATATCTGGTGTACTCATTCTATAGGGTGCTCTAGACATTGTCACTGCTCCGGGTACCAGTTCTATTGAAAAATTAATGTCTCTTCTTGGAGGTAGACCTGGTACCTCTTCTGGAAACACATCTTTATACTCTCTTAATATAGGATGGTCCTCTAGGCTTGGTTTATTGTCCTCAACATAGTTCAAAACTTGTATTGCATACAAAGGACATCCTTTTCTGCAATACTTCTTCAATTGAAACACTGAGATATGATTTAGAATTCCTTGTAGGGTTATTTTCCTCCCTTCCTCATCTTCACACTCCAAAGTTTTATTATAATAGTCAAACTTGGCTTTATGGGAAACCAACTAGTCCATGCTAATCAATAGGTCATAATATCCTAAAGGAAACATGTTTAGGGTCGCTTGGGTGGACAATCCATTCATAAAGAATTGGCATGCTGGTATGACCTCTGTAACTTTTTTTTTTTTGTTTCAGTGGCTAGCTGTTCCAAGCATGATTTAACATGTTTTACTTACTGCAATTTACATTTCTCAACAATTTGGGGGGAAACATAACTCATATTAGAACCAAGGTCAATTAAAATGGAAACTAGATGGTTGGAAATCATACCTTCCATATCCACCACTGAAGCTTGGTGGTCAGATTGTCTATTATCCAAGGCTGCATAAATTTGTGGCATTATCCTAGCCACATCATTGACTGTGGTATCCTCCTGGATGTTGTAGACCCTCCTATTGTCATGTTTCCTATGTGGGTGTCCCTCAACACATGTTCTTCTCCACAACCCCAACATTTAAAGGGTTCTCTCTTTGTATTATCAGTCTTTCCTGGGGCTGATCAAAAGGGTTTATTACCACTCTAAGATGGAAAATTATGTTGATACACACTTTTAGTAGAAAGGATCATCTTAGAGATTTTATCGTGATTCTTAAATCTTGAGGATTTAAATCCCTTCTTATTGAATCCCAATTTACCTTTTTTCTTCCAATACTTATGAGGTTCTTCCTTATTCTTGAATTGCTCATAGAGGTACCTTGCCTTTCAAATGGTGTCTTCTAAAGTATTAGGTTCATCAAACTCAATTATGTCTCAGAAGGACTGAGGTGGTCCACTAGTAAATTAGGGCATGTATCACATCAACTCAAGAAATTTGTTGATATATTCATCTATTGTGAGTTGTCCTAGTTTGAGTTCATAGAACCCCTTGGTATTCTCATCATATTATATTTTAGACAAGTACTTCTTCTTAAATTATTTCTTGAATTGTTTCCATCACAAATCCTTCTCATGAATTCATTTCACATTTCTAAGGTCCTCCCACCAAATGGAGGCCTTTCCATTCAAGTTGAAAATGGATATTTGGGCCTTTAAGTTTTCAGAGTAGTCATGGACTCTGAAGTACTTCTTCAATCCAAGTAGCCAAAATTCTGCTTGTTCCCCCTTTTTAATTTCTCCATCGAAAGTGGGTGGTTTGGATTTCTTAAAATCTTCAGGGTCATGGCTCTTGGAATATTTCCTCCTCTTTCTTCTCCTCTGAGAATGTGAACTAGTATCACTACTATACAACTCCTTAGAGTTGTTATTTTCCTCACTAGAGGATTCTTCAGCTGAATCCTCGGTGTTAGCATGTCTCTTGGCTCCATGTTGGGCCTTCTTTGAGGTGCTTCTCCTTGTGTGGCTACTTTCAGGACCATGATTTTGTATCTCAGGTGGACTTTGGGTTTTCTTAGTATGATTTCTATCCACATTACTGGATGCTGACCCATATCGTAGCTACCTTTGTATATATGATAGACTTTGCAGTAGAACTACATTAATTCCAGTTTGTTTTTCCTATTCTTTTATCATCCTTTCATTGTATTCCTTACAACTTTGGAATTCTTCCATAAGGATTCTTACCATTTCAGCTAAGTCCAGAGGGGTTTACACCACCCTCCTCTCATCATATTTTTCTTCTCTATTGTGGAATATTCCCCCCAACTCATGGTATGTCACCATTATTTACGCTGTATTTTTTTCTTGATGTCCACTAACTATTTGAGTGCCGATAAAACATTTTATGTTAGTTAATTATCAACTAGTTTATGAACAATAAATGCAATTTGTAAGGTGAAATCAACTTCATTATTTGGAAAAATTAGCAACACAACAGAAAGTTTCATATTTATAAAACCATGTAATATTAGCAACTTCAGATTTCTAAAACCATGTAACGACAACATAAAGTTTCATTCCTTTCTTCAGTAATATGTTTTAAATAAGCTCTTAAGGATGGAGTAAGATAGGGTGTTACCCCTTAAAATTTCCTTAATAAAATTTTATTCATCTCTTTCATGAGCTTAAGAAGGTCAAGTGTTATTGCCTGCTCTAATACCACTCTGTCACACACCCGAATCTTAAGTATACTTTTGAGGGATAAGGTATAATTTTTTTCTCTTTTCTCAATTTATCTCGAATCCATGTAACTAGGATTACATCTTCAACTCGACGGGGGTTTTCCAACGACTGTAATTTTTTCCAGATTCGAGTTCTGGATTGATAGTTATGGATTTCTGAAATTTTCGGGGAATCATTGGCCAAAGGCTAGGCCCTCGCCACATGGCACCCACATGGCACTACTTCATTCGTACCTGTTGACGTAGAACTAACGCGACCAAAGTCATCATCTTCTGTTGGTGACGTGGCCACCGAAGGATGGGCTCATAGGGAAAGTTCCTACCGAGATTTCATAGCTTCGAGTCTTCGTCCCTCTATTAGTTTCATACAACCCAAAAACCTCTCGAAGTTTCAAAGTACGAAGGGATTTTCCCATCCAGAATCTAGGGTGGAGAGGTGTCCACCCTTAGTTATAACGATTTAGGTTTGTTCACTCTTAACACATAGCCTATGCTCGATGAGGGTTCCACACTTATTCCATGTCCAGTCCCGCATTGAGATGTGGGTTTTCTATGAAATACCATATCATCATAGCATACAAGGAGTCGCCCAGACAGAGGTTAACACTTGTCTAGCTCTTATAGGCCTATTAAATTAATTAATCATTATCATAATAAATTCCCTCTATTTCTTTATTAATCATTTATTTAATCCTTATTAGGCATAATTAATCTTCATTAATTTATTTTTTTGTTTGTTAATTGGTCTAGACCTTCTTCGCATCGGGATTAACCTTTGGCTTGAGAAACCACGACTCAGGGACATCTAAGCCGTCAAAATCACCCGGGGATCGCACCCGGCCTGAGCCACACCAACCCTTAACATGGTTGTATTTTTTGTCCCCGCAGGTTTCGAACCGGTGACTTTTCAACACGGAGTGGCTTAACAACACACTCCATCACCGACTATCCTACACCTCAGCGACTAATCTTCATTAAAATTAATTAAACTCGTAAATTCTGTTTTTACTTGGCCTAAACTACTGGTTCAATTAAACCAAGGATTACTTCCCTCTTTCCTTGGAAATCCAACATCTCGGGATGGATTAGTGTTAGTTATTATATTAAATCCCTGTCACATTAAATCCAAAATCAAATCATATTACTAATTAGTTTTTTGATTAATTATATTATAATATAATCTTAATGAATTAAATTATAATATAATTAATTATAATTGATTACACTCAGGGTTATTAAAATCAACTAACGTATTAAATCTTTGGACTTCGATGTAATTTCACTCCATGCTCTTATGGACATATCCAGAAACCCCCAAATGTTGAAGCTTCAGAGAGGGTCCCACTTTATCATACCTTGATGAAAATATAATTAATTTTATAACCTAATTAATTACATTTAATATTTATTATAACATTGGAACATGGAAAGTAGGTTCATAGCTTTGCCCATTTTAGCTCATGTACTCTATCACCCCAAACATCCCGGAGTCCTGAAGTCTCTAAGGGGTCCACACTTATATGTGTTACACTTAAATATTAATTTTAAAAATGGAAAAATATTGGCCTCATCCATGTGCAAATATTATAATAAAATTTTATTACTATAAAATATTATATTGGAGTACACGTCCTTGAGAATCACACCCAAGTTAAATAAATTCCCAGTATTGTATTTTAATATTGGAAAGGGGGGATAATATCTGGGTCAACTACTTCGGCTATTAATCACACTCTCCATTCCTCAAACATCCAAGAGCTCAAAATCCTGAAGTCTCGAAAACCATGACATGTTTAAGGCATTTAATCACGGGTTATTCCCTGGTGTACTTTTGTTGGAGAAGTTTCTATTTTTGACACACTGGTTCAGTTGGAGTTAACTGACTAGTTCT
Organism: Picea sitchensis; assembly: GCA_010110895.2. Classification (NCBI taxonomy): domain Eukaryota; kingdom Viridiplantae; phylum Streptophyta; class Pinopsida; order Pinales; family Pinaceae; genus Picea; species Picea sitchensis. Next base: position 54,421 of record SNQJ01S0036264.1, read on the forward strand.
ATTTTAGACTTTCTTTCTAGATAATCACTACTATGCTATTATGCATGTTATTTCCTATATATGAGTGTATTCCATTCATTCATTGTATCATATTGATCATCATCTATGTATCAATCATAAACTCATTGGAGTAGTGTGAATATATTTTCTCATTCTTCCATATTGAATCTCTCTTCCTTTCTTGATAGGATTTGTTTGTACTTTCTTTAGCTGGTGTTGGCATAGTGGCAGACCCAGGGTTCAGCTCTAACTGCACACCAACAAGCCCTAAATTTTGTCCCTTTCGGCAACACCTATGAGGCAGATGCAGTCTCACCCGAATTAGCTATAGGGGGTTGCAGGACACATGTGTCTACAACCAGAGGAAATGTAAAATGGAATCAAAGAAACTACACACAACAACCTAGTATTCTTTATCTTCCTTATGCCTATTGCACAATTTATATCTCAGATCTAACACAATAGCATAATAGCAACATATCAAATGACAAAGAACCCAACATCAATCACACTTAACACAAGATATACCTGGTTCACCCTCTCTCTAGGGATACGTCCAAAGAACTTTGCTTTATAGTATATTAAGATGAAAGCATACAGTTCTTATCTACGCTCTCTAGCCAACATATTTTCTCTCTTCCTTTCTGTCTTCCCTCTCTACGTACCCAGCTGTAGGGTTGATCTTCGCACCCAGCTGAATATCTTACAACAAAGAAGACCCTCACACACAACACTTCTCTCTCACACCGTAGTACTCACTCAATCTCTCAATAACAATGAACTCTCAACCAACCTAGCAACACCCCATCCCAGGTCCTCTTGACCTTTATTTATACATTACAATAGCTCACCGACATCCTTAGGTTGAAACCTAAGTGTCAAAACCATAGATACCAAAATCTTCGGTGTCTAAAACCCTAGATCAACTTGACCTGGATTTTTAGGGCTTCACCAACCTGTCTTTCCTTCCTTCTTGCGTGGTGCTCCAAATCATCCAACGGTGCATTTCTCCTCTTGCTGAGTTTTCCACGATCCATATTCATTGCTGATCTGTCCATCCTCGATCTCCTCATCCAACGACTTGATTTCTCTTACTTCGCACTGTCTTTTCTGCTCTTCTGCTCACTTCAACCCGGTATCAGTTACTGTGTCTCCATGCAGTTCGCATTCTGCCTTTTCTGCCTTAATATTCACTTACTTCCATACCCAAGGGCCAACAGGACCCCAACATTCACTTGTGACTCGTCCCGTGACACTTTAGATCTGATTCTTCTAATTTTCTTCAACTTTAGGCTGTGCGGAGCAGCTTGTGCTTTCTTCTCTACCCCTCCCTTCCTTCTGCAAACTTTCTTTTCTGTGTATGGTACCCAATTTCAACTGCACCTAGTACCTAGACCCTTTTCCTTATGCTTTTAGTGAGAGCTGCGAGGCAGCTAGTTGTCATAGTATAGTTTCAACATGATCCCATTCACCAAACCTTCCTTCCATTCTCCATTCAAAGTCTTCAACTTCACAGCTCCTCCTTCTGTAACATAGACAAACTCATATGGCCCAAGCCAACGTGTTTTGAACTTTCCTAGATGCGTCATGAACTTACTGTCATATACCAATACCAAATCGCCTTGCTTAAATGCCTTCTTCTTGATGTGTCTGTCATGGTAGGCCTTTTCTCTTTCCTTCTATACCTGCTGATGAAATCCTGCAATAAATCTGTCTTCTTCTAGTTCAACCAACTGTGCGAGCCTCTCTTGAACAATGCAGGTATCATCCATATCTGTGAAGGATGTGATTCTTAAGCTTGGGACCAAATATTCCATTGGGACAACTGCTTCAAGATCGTAATCCAACTTAAAGGGAGTCTGCATTGTAAGCTTCTTGCAAGTGGTTCTATAGGCCCATATTACTAATGGTACTCTTAAATCCCAGTCATCCTTGTTCAAATTGCAAATCTTCGTCAATGTTGTCTCCAATATTTTATTGAATGCTTCAATTGTCCCATTCACTTTTGGGTGGTAGGGTGTGCTCTTCTGGTGATGAACTGCAAATTCCTTAGTCAAGGATTAAATGGTCTTATTGATGAAATGTGTGCCTTGATTGCTCATAAGGATCTTCGGGCATCCAAACCTGGTTGTAATATCATCAAATATGAAGCACACAACTATAGTTGCACTACAATCCTTAACTGCTCTTGCTTCGACCCATCTGGTCAAGTACTCTGTTGCAGTGATTATGTATTTGGCTCCGGTGTGCTTCCCTGGTGGGTTTATAGGCCTCATGAAATCAATGGCCCATTTCTCAAATGCTTGTAGGGTTAGTTGCAGTACTAAAGGTATTTCATCTCTTCTGGACAGTTTTCCAACTCTTTGGCATACATCACAGGCTCTGTAATAGTCCTTAACATCTCTATGTAAGGTAGGCCACCCAAGGCAGGCTCTAAGAACCTTATGCGTTGTTTCTTTCCCTGCGTAGTTTCCTCCTACGATGCCTTCATGATATTCTTTGAGGATCAACGGTCGCTCTGCCTCCATAACACACCTCCTCAATATCTCATCAGGTCCCATCTTGTATAGTTTTCCAACTATAAGTGAAAAGTTTGTAGCATGCAATACCAACTGCTTCTTCTGGGTGATTGTATATTCACTCAGTGCCATTCCTGTTGACAGGAACTGGAATATCTCTGCAAAGTGATCATCAATATTTCTAATTCCCAACAACCATGCATCTGACAATGTATCCTCCAAACTAGTAGGCTCTTCTTCATGTTCTAACCTTGACAAGTGGTCAGGACCTTTGTTCATTCTTCCTGCCTTAACCACAATCTCAAAATCGTATTCCTGAAATAGCGGAATCCATATGCATATTCTCCCCCCAAACACTGGTTTGTTGACTAGGTATTTCAGTGTGGAGTGATCAGTAAACATTTTAAAGTGTCCTCCCAACAAGTAGTGGTGAAACTTCTATAGTGCATACACCATGGCTAACCCTTCTCTCTCAGTGGTGGTGTAATTAGTTTCAGCTGTTGATAGCTTCCTTCTAGCAAAGGCTAATGGGTGGTCAATGTCTCTAGTTCCTGTTTGGGCTTACACAACTCCTAATGAAATATAAGATGCATCGACATGCACGTGAAATTCCTTGCTCCAATCTAGGAAAACCATAATAGGCGCAGTAACCATTTTCTGTTTCAGTGTGTCAAAGCTTTGTTGGCATTCTTATGTCCAATTAAACTGACATTCTTTCTTCAAAAGATTCTTCATGGGTGTTGTGATCTGTGCATAGCCTTTAATGAACTTCCTATAATATATAGTGTGTCCCAGCGCACTGCATAGCTATTTGACTAAAGTAGGAGGGGGCATATCAACTATAATGGAAATCTTATATGGGTCTACCAGCAGTCCCTGCTTACACACAATATGACCTAACAACACTCCAAAGGGTGAAAATAAGATGCACTTCTTCAGGTTCAAGGCAATCTGACACTGTCTGCACTTATCCAACATCAATCTTAAACATTCAATATGATTTTGTAATAAGCTAAAAACAGTCCAATCATCAAAATATGCTTCCATGAATTTATGTAAAAACTCCTTGAACGCCCTTGGAAAATATGGTTGAGGCATTCTTCAATCCAAACGACATCACTGTATACTGGTAGGATCCCCATTCTGTCGCAAATGTGGTCTTATGTTGATCTTCCTTGGAAATCTAGATCTGATGGTATCCTGAAAATCCATCTGTAAAAGAATATACCTCTTGTCCTCCTACATTATCTAACACTTTGTCAGTGAATGGCATAGGGAATGGGTCATGCAAACATGGATCATTCTACTTCCTGATATCTACACAGATCCTGATTTCTCCTATCTTCTTATCCTGCACCACCATAGGGATAATCCACTCTGAATCTTCAACAAGTTCTATGATTCCTGCTTCTAGCATCCTGTCAAGTTAGATCTTCACTTTCTCCTTACATTTAGGGTTCAATCTGTAGGGTCTTTGATTGACTGGCCTTGCATATGGCTTCAAAGGGATCCTCATCTCTCCCATGGGCCCTTTAATTCCCTTTATGTCAATGAAATTGGTTGGAAACAAGTCCTGATATTCATGCAGCAACTCTGTGATCTTGTCAATAGAGGCAACATCCCAATAATCTCCAACATTTGCAAGCTTCAATGTTTTCTCTGTTCCAATATTGACTTTCTTGATCTTGATCGTTTGTCCAATAAAAGGTAGTTCAACTCCTGGTCCTTCTATGTCTCTCTGTCCTTCTATTTCGGTGATGTTCACTTTCCTAGGATCATCATCTTCGTCAGTATTGATATTGTAACAGCCTTGCAATTTTTGGAGAGGTGCAATCCATTCATCCTCTTCTTGTTCCAAAGGGAGGATAGGTGCCTCCTCAAATACTTTCTATCTTACAATCTGTAATGCTTGATCCATTGTAGGATATTGACTTTCAAATAAAAAGGTAGTTACAAAGTTCTGATTCATACCTTCCCAATCTGCAGTGACGAGGTTCAGTTCTGCTTGTAGGTACCAATTGATATGGGTTGTGTCCAACGTGTTGATGAATTTGTGCACCCACTGCTCTTGAGGAATGTTAATCCAATCTTCCTCGCAACTTTGCACATGGTCCTTCAGACAACTTTGACCTGTGTACCTAAACTCACAGCCTTCCACTTGCTCTGAACACCATGCTGTCATCAAAGTGCGACATTGTATCCAGTCTGTAATGTTGTTTTTGAATGTCCACCACCATCTTGCTGGACTTTCTTTCAAGGCCTCATCCATTGCTAACAATCTTTGTTGTATTGGTACAATTTCTTCAAAGTCCAACAAGAATGATTCTAAATTATTTAGACCATCAAAGGTGGGAAAGTTACTTACTGTTGCGTCGATCCAACAAACTTCTCTGGTTAATATAGCACATATCCTTGTAGATAATTCATACATTTTGTTCTGCCAGTTCTCCATTGCTTCTTTTGAATCTGATGAACATGCACTATCACTTATCTAGCTTAGGTTCCCATCCGCTGTAGGATTAATGTAATCCTGTTGTCTGGCTATTAATTTGTATATGTTTTCTAGTTCATATGCACAGTCTTCTTCTCTGATGGGTTCGGTGTATATCTAACCTTCGTCGGGATCCAAAGGTGCAATGACCCTAAGGCCATCTCCTTCAAACGCCATTCTTATTTTCTTTAAATCAGCCACAGTGGTATTATTGAAAGCCCAATCAATTCCTAACAACACAGGGTAAGGACAACTATAATCAACTATCTCAATCACCTCAAAGTCTGCAAATGTCCTTAATTCGTCGATGTCCATTGGGACATGTTACAATATTCCAAAGGGGATTACAACTTGTTGATTAGCCATCCTATGCCTGATAGGGGAGTAGATCAACTTAGGTTTTCCCATCAGTGCCCAGGTCTTCTTTGTCATGACATTGACCTCCGACCCTAAGATGAGGATTACATAGTCTATATCATACTCTCCAATTTGAGCATTCAGGTGTAGTTCCTTATTTTTATTACCTCTTTTCTTTCTCCTGGAAGATCAAATTGGTCGAATGCTAGAGGCATTCTTCATTCTCTTACTTCTGGTTGTGTCTTCGATGAATAACCTTGGTGTCTCCCAAATTCTTTTCTTGCCTCAAATATTTTTTTTTTCTTTCTTTGCATCAAAAACTTGTGTCTTCTTTGGAGCTTTCCTGACTTCTGATTCTTCTATAGTCTTTCCTTGGGTCACTCTGTCTTCTCCTATAATAGTACCTCCTCTAGTGATAACAATGACTCTAGGGTCCTCTTTGCGAGGTTCAAGGTATATCAGTTTCACTTGTGGGTTCTGTTGAGGTCCTCGTCTCTCCTGAAGTTTGGCTAGCAGCACAGGACAATCTTCGATAACATGTTCGAATGATCTGCAATAATTGAAAGTGGTACAAGGGTTCTGAAAATACCTTGCTAAGTGTCCTGGTTGCACATAGTTGTAACAGATAATCTGTCCTTGACCTCGACCCATACCTCCTCCTCTTCCTCTGAATCGACCGTGAGGGTTGAAGTTCCTCTTCTTGGGGAATTATTCTGCGCAATGCTTCCTTCTTGATGTAATTCACCTTGAATTTTGTATATATCCCTTGACCTTTCATGCATGAGGTCATAAGCCCTACAATCCTTGTCATCGTGTCCTACTGACTTACAGAATGTGAAATACAGATTTGTGGGTGTCTGGACATATTTTTGCATATAGTAACATTCACCAGGGCGATGTTGATTTCTACTTACCTCGTACCAGGGTAGGGTAACTTGCTTCAAATGTCTCATAGCTTCAAAGGCCAAGTATTCATGAAATAAGGGGCAGTGTTCCTTGTCATGGCCTTCTGATTTGCATCTGATACACCATATGTCTTCTCTTTTATCTTTTCTCTTTTCTTTCTTCATATCTTTGACCTGTAGAGATAAGCTAGTCAGCTAACTCAAGATTTGAATCATACCTGAGCTGGATTCTCCCATAGGGGATGATTCTAAGTTCATGACGATCTCCAACACCTCAACCTGCGAAGAAATATTCTGCTGCATCAGAGGAACTCTGATGTGTGGTAAGAGGGCATCAATGAACCATTCCTTGTTCTTCTCATCTGGGATATGGAAACTCAAATGGCCTGTCAAGGTCTTAAATATCTGGTCAAACTCCCACATAGGTTCAACTATTCTTTTCTTGATTTCTTTTAGCTCTGTAATGGACTGTGACTCTGACTTAGGTTTCTTGAATTCAACAATTAACATAGTCTTAATGACATTCAACAGTTTCAGTGCAGTTCCTTGGACAAATTTCATGTACCATCTTAGTGCGTGATCTCTTAGGGTAGTACTGAGTTGATCTCGTTTAACAGCTTCGTCGGTGATATTCTTAATACTCCATAAAACTTCATATAAAACCAGTGTTGATCAGGATCTTCAGATCCATCTCCTCTAAAGGTGGGTAATCTCATCTCATCTGCCATAGGTCTTCCTAGGTTTCCTGACTGAGTATGTGGTGGACTACTAGTGACAGTGCTCAGAGCACTCTGGTGACTCTGATTACTCTGATTGCTTAATGCTGTTGAAACAACAAGAGGAATAATAGTACTTACTTCAATAGTCGGTGCGATTCTTGAAGTTTCTGGCTATTCCCGACGAGGTTCTTCAAATTTCCCTTCCTCTGCCCTAGCGAATTCTGAATGTTGTTCGTTTGTAAGATCTTCCTCTTCTCCACTGTAGAAACCCTCATCCTCATAGTTATTCTTAAAAAAGTTCTCAAGAGGGACTTCTCTGAACACTCTCCCACTGCGCGTATGTTGAGCCTTTGTGTCGCTGTCACTGTCCGAGTTCTTGAACATTAGCCTTTTCCAATCCGACCAACTACTGTATCTTCAAGATGTTCTTCTCATGCAATAGAATCTTGATCTTCAACTTCAAAAAGTGTAGAAATTTTCCTCTGGGTCCCTTAAAGAAATACTTATCGGCTTGGCTATATGACTCTACTCTGTCAACAAAAAACTTGGTGATATACCCTCCAATGGTGCTATCGAACTAGTGATCTATTTCTCTTGACATGACATTATCAACTCTCTTGACCTTATTGATCAACACCGACGTCCAAATCACATGCGGTCTAGATATGATCTCAAATTGGGTGTCTGCTAACCTAGCTAGCCACTCGTATAACTCCTAATGAATTCCTCCAAAGAAAATCTCGTGTATATCAGTAAAGATATATCTTCCCAACCAATCCTCTGTACTAATATTAGGGTTCTTGTTCTGGGCTTTAGAGAAGTCCTTTTCTTGATCTTCTATCCACTTTTGAATCTCTGTCTTCAATGGAAACCACCGTGACATTCCCTCAAGAAGATTCATGTCCCAACAACAGAACCATTTGTTGGCACATGGGCAAACCTAGGGTTCATCTCTAACAACACACCAACAAGCCCTAACTACTGGCCCTTTCAACAACACCTGCGAGGCAGATGCAGTCTCACTTGAAGTAGCTATAGGGGGTTGTAGGACACATGTGTCTACAACCAGAGGAAATGCAAAATGGATTCAAAGCAACTACACACAACAACCTAGTATTCTTTATCTTCCTCAGGCTTATTGCGCAAGTTATATCTCATATCTAACACAATTAAATAATAGCAGCATATCAAATGACAAAGAACCCAACATCAATCACACATAACACAAGATATACGTGGTTCACCCTCTCTCTAGGGCTACGCCCACAGAACTTTGATTTATAATATATTAAGATGAAAGCATACAGTTCTGATCTACACTCTCTAGCTAGCAGATCTTCTCTCTTCCTCTCTGTCTTCCCTCCCTGCACACCCAACTGCAGGGTTGATGTTCGCACCCAACTGAATATCTTACAACAAAGAAGTCCCTCACACACAACACTTCTCTCTCACACCGTAGTACTCACTCAATTTCTCAATAACAATGAACTCTCAACCAACCTAGCACCACCCCATCCCAGGTCCTCTTGACCTTTATTTATACATTACAATAGCTCACTGACATCCTTTGGTTGAAACCTAAGTTTCAAAACCCTAGGTGTCTAAAAACCTAGGTCAACTTGACCCACGTTTTCAGGGCTTCACCAACCTTTCTTTCCTTCCTTCTTGGGTGGTACTCCAAAGCATCCAACGGTGGCTTTTTCCTCTTGCTGAGTTGTCCACGATCCATCTTGCTTGCTGATTTGTCTATCCTCGATATCCTCGTCCAACGTATTGCTTTCTCTTACTTCACACCATCTTTTCTACTCTTTTTCTCACTTCAACCCAGTATCAGTTACTGTGTCTTCCGTGCAGTTCACATTTTGTCTTTTTTGCCTTAATATTTGCTTACTTCCATACCCAAAGGACAACAACTAGATATCCTGTGCATGTTTTGATGAAACATTGACAAGGTATCAGAGCTATGCTGCTTGGAGCAAGACAGACAAGCCAAAGAATAAGGAAATCATAGTTTCAGTGAGAAAATCCGTGCAACAGACACGATCACACCCTCTTCCTGTTGAAAGGAGCGATTTTCACACCCAAACTTACGAATTTTTCAAATTCTGGGTTGGTCGTACCCTAGACACTGGAAAAGGGTGACTAGGGTCACTCCCAATACACTGGAAAAGGGTGACCAGAACACAACAAAGGGTTACCACTAAGGATTGGTCGCTCTGTCTCTTAAGGAAAGGTGCGACCGCCTCTAAAAAAATGATTGTTTTTGTAGTTATTTCTCCCAAAATATTAGCTTTTTGAGGAAACAAACTGCTTACAAGTAAATTGACCTATTCTGCAAGTGGGTTTTCAACCGTTTGGCGAGATTCCTCACTGTTTGCTCAAAAATAAAGTCGGAAGATAGCCTCCTGAAATTGATATGAATTATGCACTTAAAGTGCCCTTTCTATAGTGATTTCTCAGTTTTTCACTTGCAAATTGAGATTAAATTTTAGGGGTTCTCAAAAACAGTAGGAGATATGGATACGACACCTATTCTACAATCAAAGTTGGTAGTAATCCTCACACAATACAATTATTTTGATTGGAAGCCCAAGGAAGAATTCCAACTCAAATGGAAAGGATTGTACAACTTGATGATGGGGACATAAAAAAAACCTACATCAACAATTGAGAAGAAGAGATGGGAGAACCGAAAGGATGAAGCCACATGATTTTTTCTTGAATTGATTTCATATTATTTATGGTTTCATGTTTCTTCATGTAAGATTCCAAATGATATCTAGACTACCTTGGAAAGTCTATTTGGAAAGCAAGATGAGATGAGAGGTTATATGCTTGAGATAGAGTTGAATAATTTGGATCCTAAAAGTTTTGATAATATACATGATTTCTTTACTAAGTCTAAATCTTTGATATTGAACTTAACATCTTGTGGTATTGATAGACCAACTTATTCTAACAATCTTGGCCAAGCTAGTTCAATAGTAAGCTTCGCCTTTTTTCAATATATTGAGAGCACGACATTACCAATGAATTCATCATACCAATGAAGAGGGATGCTTGACATCCGATTGAGAGATACATTACACTGAGAAACCCATAGGAGGGAGGGTCTCATTTCTGGGGCATAAAATTGATCACGTGAGGTTTTGCTAGAGGTGTTGAGTGTTGCCTTCCCTGCGAGATCAAATTCCACTTGGTCAATGAGATAACCAGAATATGCTATCTATGTTTCCACTTTCCATTCTGGAAGGTATCTTATGGGAACAAATTGGAAGATGCCTACCATGGATAAATTCATTGATTTTCTCATACATGAGTAGAAAAAACTCATTCACATGGGCCTAATCAAGGATCCCAAAGCACATGCACTCACCATGCAGAATGGAAAAGGATCATCCAAAAAGAATGTGAAGGAGAAGAAGAACGAGAAGGAGGGATATTCCAAACCCTTTAAGGATTCTTCAGGTTCTAAGGACTCTTAAAATTCCAAGAAGAAGAAGAAGGGAAAGCAATGCACTTACTGCATTAAACCGAATCATGAAGAATCCACATGCATGAAGAAACAAATCGATCTTATGGCACATGTACTTCAGCAGAACAACCTTGGAAATTTCATTCCAAAAGGATTCAATAAGTAGAAGGAAGAATATCATGCTCCTATGAAAGGTAATCATCATGCTCTTGTTGTAATTAATTCCTCATCTGTTTCATGGATTATAGATTCTGGAACATCACATCATATGGTAGCGAAAGAGGAAGTTTTTACTTCTCCGAGTTCATGCTCTAGACCCCCTATTCTCATGGGGGATGATACTCTAGCAGCAGTAGCAGGAGAGGGAAGAGTGGAACTCCATAATGGAAGTTTTGAGAATGTTTTACATGTTCCAAATCTTTCTATGACTCTGCTCTTAGTTTATCAGATCAATCAGAAAGGTAAAAAGGTTGAATTTACATGAGATTCAATTTTTTTACTTGACATGCGTGAAAATTACATTATTGCAATTGGTGAGGTGGATCACAAGTCAATGTTTTATAAATTCACCAAGTTTGTTGAAGGCGACTCCTCTTTTCTACCTACACATAAGGAGAGTACTTTTCATGCACCTCCAATGCATCATGCAAATACTCTTTTTCTTCCATGAGTTTCAGATATCAAAGATGATTCCATACACTCAGATTTTGTACATGGAAATAAGCAAGTAGTACAACCTGATAAGAAGCCAACGTTGAAGCTTCAACAGATGCCCAAGAGGGAACAATTCACACTTCAGGCATAAGGTGTTCTTGCATGGAATCCATTGGATTCGAGGAGGACTCAATCTCATTATGAGGAGCCTTCTCATGTACCTTCAAATTCTAAACCAACAATTCCCATGCATTGTTGTATGGTTCAATCGTCTGATCCACAGACCTACAGTGAGGCTGTGCGAAATCCATTATGGAAAGAAACCATGCAGAAGGAGTATGACTCACTCCTAAAGAATCAAACTTGGCATCTGGTTCCACTTCCACTAGAAATGAATATTTTCAGGTACAGATGGGTCCACAGGATCAAGAGGTACAAGACTAGATAGGTTGCCAAAGGACTTCATCAGATCCATAAAGATTTCTACATCTTCATGAATAATTTCAGTAAGAAGAAGTTTCAGACTTTGCGGGATCATCTTGGAGTGAATAACACAGTTGCCTAACAACTGCCTTTTCTTCATTTGATGCATTGTCTTTTGAGGGGGGGTTTTGTTCCCACATGGTTTTCCCTCTTTCCTCATTTTTAATCAGTGTTCATTAGTTGCATTGCACATGAGTACCTAATATGTCATAGTAATCAGGATTCATTTTTACTCCATAATGATGTTTAGGGGGGTGTTGGAGAAATTTCTATTTTTGGCACACTAGTTCAGTGGGAGTTAACTGACTAGTTCTATTTTAGACTTTCTATTTAGATCATCACTATTATGCTATTATGCATGTTATTTCCTATATATGAGTGTATTCCACTCATTCATTGTATCATATTGATCATCATCTATGTATCAAGCATTAGCTCATTGGAGTAGTGTGAATATATTTTCTCATTCTTCCATATTGAATCTCTCTTCCTTTCTTGATAAGATGTGTTTGTACTTGCTTTAGCTAGATCTCTTGTGCAGGTTTCGATGAAACATTGACAACTTTGACATTTGAATAATATTAAATTATATTTCTTTTGGTCTCAAGCCTTTTTATTCTCACGTTAACCTCCATTTTTCCAGAAGGATAATAATAATAATAATAATAATATATTTCCATAGCCTTGCACGGTTTTATTATCTGGAAAATTTAAATGGAATTATTTTGTCTTTTAGGAAAGTAAGGGAGAAGAAATATACTTTCCCAATCTTTATAAAGCAATTTGAAATTTCTCCATTTTGGAATTAAATTCATATTTCTAATTTTCCTCTCCTCTTGGGTAAAGGAGTAGAATTGCTCCTTTTACTATGATTTACTTTTCTTACCCAAAATTTAAGGAAATTAGTCTTAAGGCAAATAATTTCCTCCACATGAAATTTTTATATTTCTACCCAAAATTATAGCCCGTCACAATTATGGGGATTCTTTCCAAATTTATAGGAATTTAACACAAGTTTAGCATAAACGTTTATTAATGCCCAAATGAAATCAAAAGGGATTTTATATTTTGATTCAAGTAGGAATGGTCATGTTTATTTCCAAATTATTCTTCCTTACTACCTATTTATAATGATTTTTTCATTTTCAATATTTGGGTTGTTTCCCTAAAGTCCAAACCCAGATTTGATATACTCTAAGTTTTTTGTAATAAGGCTTGAGGACAAACTAAAATAGAACACTTATATGCAGAAATACATCTCTCTCTCCTTTAATATTTTTCCTGTAGAGGTTCTAACTATTTAATTGTCCCCACTATAACAAAATATGGACGGTAATGCCTAATCAACATTAGTGTTCTCACCCAAAAGTTTTATTTTAACACACATGTAGTCAAGAAGTAAGGAGATAAGTCAAATGGAATTCAACTAAAACATTTTCACATTCACACCTAAATTTTCAAGGTGTTTTTAACAGGAAAATGAACTTATATTGCTCTAAAACACAATCTATAATTATCTTTGAGATTAACTTTGTGAGGATTTTGGAAAAATATACTTATCTAGAACCCAAAAAGTGTTGCAACTGTTGAAAGGGATGCCCTTTTCCACCCAATCATAGGCACAACAACTTCTAGAAATATTTACCATCGACCAACCCCTAGCTAAATCATGATGCCTTGAGAGAGATTCTTCCTTTTGTTCAGCAATAGCCAGGGACGAAGGTCACTCTTCTCCTCCCATAGGAATTCTAGAATATTATTTTTCTAGCCACCAAGCAAGGGAGGATGTTGTGATTTATCACTCAATCACATCATATTTCTATAGTTTCGTTTATCAAATTTATTAGAAAAACGTTGCCCAACAATTCTTGTACCCAGAAACCGATTCGTGTCTCAATTCTTTTCAGAACCATAGAGCAACACATGCTCTCATTCTTTAGAAAATGGTCACCAGACCCATTCCTCTACCTCCTCCCTTTTGTCCATGATTTTCCTTCCTTTTCTTAGCTTCCTCAACAATATTTAATGGGTCCATTACCCAAATTTGTGGGTCAGATCAGGAAGTTACCAGATGGGTACTCTACCCATCTCCTCATTGACTCTTGAGGAAGACTTCCCAACTACCAGCCTGAATGGTAATTAAATTCTCTGGGTCAGAGCATTGTTCTAGGTTTGAACAATTTAAATCTAGTAGAGTACTGGTCTGGTAGGGGTCATCTCAACCATTAGTGGTTGCCCTCACCATCTTTCTCATGCATCAAGATCTACATTGAAAAATCCTTCAACAATTATGCAACAACTTACAATTTGTTTAGTAACAAAAATATATACATTACCATCTATAACAAAAGGTTCATCAATTCCAACATCCACACATAATCAATCTGCCCATAGTCTTTTAGCAGGATATAGTTATATTTACAAGCAGGGGGAAGCAATGGTATTGTGGAGATGACACATGGCAAAAATATCATGACCATTAATCACGATAGGATCGACAACCAGAGATTCGATCATCCACCGGATCAGAACAGGAAAGGGGTAAGTTCACGTTTTTGACATTCGTGCACATGGTCCCGATGCATAGTCACAGGGAGTAAGCACCAAAGAAGAAGCACTTTTTAATATTAAGCATGGGGTTTTGAACCTAGTCACATGAAGTCATGTGCAAAGGGAAAGTTCGAGATACATAGAGTAGTTTAGAGTCAGGAAAAGACACTTAAGGTTTTAAAACATAGAGTTTAGAACTCAGTTTACATAGGATATTTGGGCCCGAGGAATTGGAGAATCGAGAGCAGGTCAATATTGAAGTTGCACAAATTTTATTTAGAACTCTGCACCTGTGGGTATGAAGATCCCCAAGGGGGTCTTCATCACACCACAACCATGTAATGGAGCTTACTCAAAGGCCAAAGGTGCCCTATTTATTGTGCATAGATAATTTTATACACAAAACTTGGAAGTCGAATTGCTTAACCATCCTAGCTGCCATCGATTAGTCTTCAAGGTGATTAAAAACCAGTGTAGTTAGATTTTTGTATATTCCTTGTAATTATCTCAGTGACATTAATTTTTACTTTTACACCATAGTTTCTATTGCTAAGTTTCAATTGCATCATTTACTATGTTGGATGCATTATCCATTGTTTTATTATTAAAATAATGTTTGTCTTCCATTGTTGTTGAAGGGAAATAATTTCTTTACAAGCATATCATGCCACTGGAGGCATCATGATGGGAAATTTGGACAAGAATATTGCTTGTTATTACTGAACCAATCTAGATCAAATTATCATTATTATCTTCTCAACCATCAAACATTTCTTCTACAACCTATTTCATAGTTGTAACTGTGAGAGGTTCTCTCTTCTTCCATGTTACTATAGTACCTTTTGTAACAACATAAAATCATACAAAATCAATGAAATATGATGAATGCAATACTTAAATTACCGAAAGAAAATAAGATGTGCATGATAGTTGGTTTTTTTTCCAATAGAAAATTTGCTCGAAATTATATTAGTGTATAATCTCATTTACCTCTACAAAGGATTCTTGATCATAGACCATGCTTAATACAAAAACTACTACATCCCCAAAAGGAAACATAAATACACTAGAAACTAGCATGCAAGCTGTAGAATGGGAAACAAAACATGGATAAACCCCAACAAAACCAGAAAAGAAACTGTAACCAGTTGTCACACGCCCCTAAAGGACCTCAAAGTGTTTATCCAACACCGCACACCCCCAAAGGAACTCAAAGTGTTAAACAGTACACCGCATGCCCCCTTGTGGACCTTAAAGATCTGGTCCAAAAACTTTCCTAGCCAAGGAGGAAGAGGTCAAGAGGGTCCAGAAAGAAAACCAAAGAGAGGACAAAACCCCCCATTGAAAAAAAAACCCCGGAAGCCTCCACCAACGCTCCAAAGATTAACACTGCCACGCATCCATAGAAACGGCCGTGGTAAATGCAGGGAGAAGTTCGGCCCCAAAAAAGGAGGCAACCACCACACACACTCCGCCTTCTGCTGATCCCTCACACACCCACACCGCCACACCACAGACCTGCGGGAATAGAACCTCTGCCACCACTACCAAACCCATGCTCGCCCTGCACCCGCCGCACCGCTCCACTGAGTCTACTCGATCTGGTAGTGCACACACCCTCGCCCGTGCTTACCCAGTCCTCGCCCAAGCTCTCCCTGGAAGTGCTCCTGCCTGCACCCACGCTCGCCCAACTCCATGGTTACAGGGATGCGGCTAGCAAAACCTATCAACAGAGCCCCTCAGTCCACTCTCGACTGACTAAACCTGATGCATGATAGTTGGTTGTGCCTAAGATGCTCCTACATTTGCATCAATTGTGTGTTTTTTCTTGTGAAATTTGTTAATAAAAATTTCGTTTAACCATCTTGAGGCACATGATTCCTTTGTTAGCATTTATGTGTGGTTTATGAAATGCCCAAGTTAAAGTTGAGTCTGCGAGCTTGTTTGCATATAGTTTTAGAATGTTCCAAGTAGCGTATCATTGCTATATGTCCAATATTTCATTTTTAAAATTATGTAATTGCCATATATTAGTGACTATATTGTGACATCCTCATTTGTTTTTTTCTCAATTTATTTTTGTACATTGAACTCCACTTGGAGTCTTTTCTAGAAATAAATTGCTTCAAGGTTTCTCGCCTTTTATCTTTTTCTTGTTTCAAGTTATCTTTTAGATATATCTATTTTCATCATGCATCTATTTTTTTAATCATTTCCTTTATATAATTAAAAAAAAAAAATGCAACAAAATTGTTTTTAATCATTTCCTTTACATAATAAAAAGGAAAAAATGAAACAAAATTGATTTATAACAAGTTTATTCTTTGAGCAACTTTCTCTCTTTTCATTTTGAGCTATCTTTTATTTCTACAAAATATTTTAAAAACAAAAAACAATTATAAATCTAATAAAATGTGCAAGTGGGTTATGGGTTTTTATTTTATTTGGCAAGGAAGGTTGGTACTTGTGTATTTGGATAACAATGAAACAGAATTGATTTATAACAAGTTTATTCTTTGAGCAACTTTCTCTCTTTTCATTTTGAGATATTTTTTATTTCTACAAAATATTTTAAAAACAAAAAAACAATTATAAATCTAATAAAATGTGCAAGTCGGTTATGGGTTTTTATTTTATTTGGTAAGGAAGGCTGGTACTTGTGTATTTGGATAACTTTATTGGAACCAACAAAACTCATATAAATCTTTATAAAATATTGAGACAATTTGTCTTTGAAAATGATCATTTGTTGTGATTGTCTCAAGCGTATCTTTACTTTCATTTGCATTAGTTAGTAATATCAAGGGATTTAAATTCTAGGTTCCATTCCTATTGATTCACTTACAATAACCTCATTAGGGTGATCGTATTTTGTGTTTGAAAATGATCATTTTGTTGTGTTCATCTCAATTGTATTTTTACTTTCATTTTCATTAGTTAATGATATCAAGAGATTTAAACTCTAGGTTACATTTCTATTGATTCACTTACAATAGCCTCATTAGGGTGATTGTATGTTAATGTTTTGATAATCATTTTGGGCATCTAGAAAGAATATTTAATAATTTGTGGGATAGCATCAACCATGGTTAATTAAGGTTAAATTATGGTTCACCATAGTAAACCATCTTTATTAAGTTATGGTATAGGGTGTTATCAAGTTAGTAGAATCAACCATTCATATAATAGGTCGGTTAATTAAAGTTAAATTATGGTTAACCATAGTAAACCATCTTTATTAAGTTATGGTATAGGGTGTTATCAAGTTAGTAGAATCAACCATTCATATAATAGGTCTTCATTTAGCCATAGACACTTAGTGGAGTAGTGTAAACCATGAACAATTATGTGCCACCATGGTCAACTAAGGTAAACCATGGCTAAATATAGTCAACCATCATTACGAGGTTAAGTGTTAGGGGTTTAGTAGGTTAGTAATGCCAACCATTGGAATATTAGGGATACATTTAACCATGAAAACCTATGCAATAATTGTTAGGATGTTTTCTCCAAGAAAGATCATTCATAAAATATCGGATTTGATTTCACAACTTAAGGAAGAAATTGTCGTTTGATTAAAATAATTTATAATAAAATTGTTTCAAAATATTTTTAGACAATATTGTGATCAAACAAAGATGAAAATTTGTTCATATCAACATCCAAATCAGATTTTATTTTTTAAAATCTTTTTGTGATGCAAAAGTTGATGTTATTATTGAATCTATAAGCATCTCTAAAATAGACATAGTTGAATTAGAAAAAAAATATTAATGCCAATATAATTATGTATAGCTTTAGTGGCCTAATGGTTCAAAACATGTGTTTCCTCCTTGGAGGTCACATTCTTGAATTTGTATGGGGTAGGGTATGTATGTAGACTAAGCAATGAAATCATTGTGGGAAGGGGACCTTTGTCCCACAAACAAGAGGGTCGCGTACATCAATTCGATTCCTTTCCAAGCTGCGACTTTAAAATTAAATTATTTATTATTATAATAGTAAATGATGCACAAATAAATATATTAACATCAATTGGATTCAAGAGAATTAATTTCGAGGGGCCATTCAAGGGAAAGTAAGGTTTGGATGGTATTTTGGTGGAAAATCATTCAAAATATTATAATGTGAACTACATGGGATATGGAAGATATATGATAGTTCCCAAACTATTCAAGAGTGGGGGAGCACGAATGTAGTGGGTATATGAGCCCTGAAGGGGATTTCTAGAATTTATGCATATCATGTAGTGAATCGTGACTATATTGAGCTAATGATTTCCTAAATTTGTCAATGGTTGGGTATCATAATTGTAGAATTCTAAAGGGATATTCTATTTTACTATGGATAAATCTTCTTGCCAAAATTGTAACCTAGTTATGAAGGGTTCCTTAAAGTAGTGTATGTGTTGGACATGCATTTTGGATACAGTTTTGAGGAAAATCCTAAGTATGGAGGAGATGCGTAGCAACAAAAGAAATAAGAGAAGGCATGAGCGGAGTGTGCAGTAAAGACGATTCAAGATTGAAGTGCGCAATAAAAGCATACTTGGCAGAGAATAAAGAATGAGAGTAAAACAAGAGAATAAAGAAGGAAGATAAAGTGGGCGAAAAGGAAGGATAACAGTTTGGCATGCAAAAGCAGAAAGATGCACAAAAGAAGGAAGAACAACAATCGAGAATGAAAAAGCAGCATGCAAACACCAAAAGCATGAAAATCACACTCGAAAAACAAGTCAACATGAGTTGTAATGAGTTAGAATGAGTTGTAATAGGGTTTTGGGAATAAGAAAGTAGGGTTTGAGCACTAGATTCTATGTATAAATATGTAATGGGTCAGGTAGAATAGATTGCTGGAGCAGAGCTAATGTTGTTGTTGATGTTGAGAGGATAGACCGAGAGTGAGAAAGAGTCTATGTTTGAAGGTTTAGAGAGAGTTTTGCAGAGAGAGGCTTGCACTGCAAAGTGGCTAGGAAAGATGGGGAAGGATACCATGATATATCTATTGTAAGTGTAGTGTGCAATCTTGGAATGATTACATAAAGAATAATAAAGAAGACAATCATTGTGGATGTAGCCCAGGGATTGGGTGAACCACGTTAACTTTGTGTCTCTATGTTTGTGATTCATGTGATTGTTTATGAATAGTAGGTTCATGCATGTTATACTAGATTTGTTTACTATATGATTATTGCGTAGTATTTATGGATGTTATGGTGAATGGTTAATGTTGCAATCTACGTCA